>OY744602.1:75734184-75971684 GCA_963556255.1 Allolobophora icterica | reverse complement strand
CATTCATCACGATCGATACCATATCTCATGATCTCACCAAAGGGCAGAATCTTCACCGTCAGCCACCTGTGGAAACATGGTATTGATGGCAATCCTCTGCAGGTAATTTCCTTCGCTGATTGATGGAATTCCGTTTGTGGCATTGAGTCGTTCTTATGACAACCCTCTTGGGGTTACTACTTCAAAGTCAAATGAGGTTTGGTTTCCGGGTTAAGTCCCATTTATAGGAAATCTTTGGAGGTCGTTGACCTCGCAATTAAAAGAGGTTTAGTTTCTGGGCTGCGTCTCATTTACGGGAACACTTTTGAAGTGATTAACTTCGTAGTTGATTTCGATTTCTGCGCCGAGTTTCACTTATGGTAACCCTCGTGACGTCATTTACATCGTCTTGAAAATAAATTTGATATCTGGATTGATTCGAATTTATGGCAGATCTCTTGAGGTCAATTCTGTCGCAGTCACATGGATCTCGGTTTCTGATTTGAGTCACATTTACGGTAACCGTGATAATGTACTTTACTTCGGCTTTCAATGAGGTATGGTCTCTGGGTTCAATCGCATTAATGGTAGGCCCCCTAATCATCCTCTGTTCGTTTTCTTTGGAGTTAAATGAGGTTCAGTTTTTCAGTTGAGTCGCCTTTATGGTTATTTGGTAGTAATTACATCGAGGTCAGTTGTTTTACAGTTAAATGGAGTTAATTTCCTGAGTTGTGTCGCAGTTATGGTAACCCTCCTAACGTAGTTTACTTCCAGTTAGACAAGGTAAGTTTCAGAGCTGTGTCATATTTATAGTAATCCTCTTCCGGTCTGTCCTTTAGCAGTTAACTAGGTTTCAGCTGAGTCGCCTGTTTTTGTCTGAGTCACATTTGTGGTAACACCTTTGAGGTCAGTAATTTTGTTATTAAACGGCGGGGTTCTGTTTCAGGGTTAATTGCATGTACGGAAACCATCGTGAGTTAATTTCTTTCGGAGTTAGGCCCCCTACACGATGTTCGGTTTCTGAGTCCAGTCGCATATGGTCACCTTTATGAGGTAATTAACTATTAAATAAGTTCGACGCTTGAGCTCACATCCTTTTTCAAGGGAAATCTTCTTTCTGGTTTCTCATTATCTTCACACTTCAGTGCATTCCAGATTAAATTAATTTTATTGGCCGTGTAGGGATAACCTCTGGATGACGAGGCCTACGGTTTTGTTCATCTTCATGACTTTAAGGTTCTCTTCTTGTGTTGCTTGCTTCACGAAGATTAGGCCTACTGTACAAAAGAAAGTTTCAACTTTTTTTTAGCAAAATGACGTTTTTTATTGCTGAAATTTATTTACATTCGCTGAAACAACAACAAAACTCATTGCAACGAAGTTTAATGTATAAATCACTAAAGATTTATATGTAATATATGTAGGGCCTAAACAAGTACGGTAATTTAGATCAGAGGTTTTCAAACTGTTTGGACTACGGACCCTTATTTTTTTTTCTAGGCATAGCTCGCGGACTCAAGTAGTTAAAAAAGTAAACATTTTCACTTAAAATTTTATCAGAGTAGGCTAACAGGCAGACTATTTCCACAATAACGCTGAGGACCATTATAATATAAAAAGTAACACTGAATAAATTGTTATTAACTTCTTGCAATAATTATAGAACACAGCAGTCATTTTTTAAGAAATCAATAACATCGGTTTCGCCAAAAACCAGTAATCGAAACAGTCTAACAGAAACGTCTTGAGCGAACGAGATGACAGGGAGATTCCCGCCATGAGTTTAGCCCGTAGCCGAGGAGCAAGACCATTCCAGGCAGAGGGACCTGTCAAAGGAAAAGCTAGACGTTGGGCCAAAGCGATCAAGACGCCCAGTAGAGCGTAATGGACGAACAGGAGTTGCAGAGAGAGGTTGCTGCATAAGGTCAGAGAGGTTTTTAGGTTTTAGCAGTGGCTGGGTCTTGTAAACCAGTAGGAGGATCTTATGCTAGATAATCAGGAGTCAGTGTAAAACTTCAGTCGTATTTGTGGAGATATCAGCAAAGCGAGGAAGGCGTGCTATGGGCCTAGCAGCAGCATTTAAGACTGACTGGAGGAATAACGAAGGAATAATTAATTAATATTTTCAGAACGCTCCCGCGGACTCCGCCATATCCTTCGCGGACCCCTCGTGGTCCGCAGACCACAGTTTGAAAAATCCTGATTTAGATGACCTGGAATGTAATGTAGGCCTAAATGTAAATGTAAATCTCCGAAATTTCTCAGCGCCACACAAAAGCCACGACCTGGGCAACCTTATGTTACCTTGTCTCATCTTAAATTACCCAACCTTACCATAATGTTAATTCATTCATTCATTTGAGCATTTATATAGCGCGTCTTAAAGGGGACTACTCAGAGGCGCCTTGACCCAGGCCCGCCGACAGAAATTTCGGGTCCTTCGGCAGAGCGGTCACGGGCCAAAAATTATCTTTAGGCTTTATGGGAAGTTTAAAAGAAATTGAAATAATAAAAGTGCGGGTCGTACGATGTTATATTTAGCCTATAATATATGCAACTATATTTTATTCAGATGTTAATTTTAACAATTTAATATTAAGTTGATTGTGGGCCCCGGGGCCCGGCCCCATAAAAATCGCCTGGCCCTGGGCATTTCCCTCTCGGCGGGCCTGCCTTTACCTGACCTCAACCATAGGCGTAATTTGTGGGTGTACGAGGGGTACCCGTACCCCCACTTTTTAAACAATGCCAATCAATATTTTATTATTGTGCCTTCCCAGAGGTCGCATTCTCTGCCTTGCTTCGTGTATGTAAGAAATTGGTACCCCTCATTTTTTAGGCCAAAGTTACGCCCTGACCTCAAGTTCTTATCCCTACATTAATTTAGTCTACTTACCTTAACCTTCTGTTGCTACCTAAATATCACTTCCTTATGTTACCTTAACTTACCTTTCTTTACCTTATGCTGCCGTGACTCATTTGTCGTCATTCACCTTCCTTCGTGGAACTTGTCATACCCTGATACGCCTCACCGTACATTAACTAATTCTTTCTGGGCTACGTATTCTACCTCATCTAACTTTATATTACCTTACCTTCCTTCCAGTTGAATCGTGCGCTTGCCATTAAGTTTCATGCAGGTTCAGAGGCAGGTCTTGTTCACGGCAATAGGCCTACCACTTGGATGATGACATTTCAGGTAATTTTGTACGTCTCAAGTACCGGTAGTTGGCCAGATGACGCGTTGTTAAATCAACCACTGCTGCAGGAAATTCAAACTCTTCTGCCTCCATAAGCAGAATACGATCGAAGCCAAAATCGAGAACAATTTCCAGATAATCGCCAAAATCATCAAACTCAACATAAATCGACAATAACGATTACGTCACTGGAAGATCTTCAGCAGACGATAATAACGTCGTCTTATTAGCACCGCCTTCGTCGCGAGGATATTTTAAATGTAATTTATAAACGCATAGGCCTAACCTGGGGCGCCTCCAGGATTTTTTTTGTGTACGCACAACGGGCATGAGAGTCCATGGGCGGCAATCCCGTGGGATCGCGGGGGACAATAACCCTATCTTTAGCAGTGGGGGAACATAGTATACAGTCGCCCCGGAAATTTTGAAGAAATACCAGAAAAGGTAAAAGAAAAGTATTATCGCGCGTGAGCGCGAACATTTTTTTAAACCAATTTTTTTACCAGATCAGTTCCAAAGTGTCCCGTGTACCCCAGCCTGTCAAGCAAGATCGCCGCCAATGCATGAGACCACGCGTACGTGGTCTTATGACCTTTATTATGACCTTGAAACTTGAAGTTTAAATCCTTATTAATAATGAGTCATTATGGCGCTTTCTGCATTAGCTAAAAATATATGTCCTTTCCCCAACTTCTCTGATTCAGTGCATTTTGACTAAAAATTACGCACGAAAAATGTCCTTTTCAAAATATCCTCACCAGTGAAAATTTCTTTTAAAATCCTTGTGGGTCGGACAGTTGAAACAATTGTATCGTGTATTTAACGTGTATTTATCGTGTATTTAATGCCTCCTTCCTAAACGACTATATACTTGGTTTGGCGTCTCTGGCGCTGCTCTACTCTGGTTCCAGTCCTACTTGTCTTCCCGATCCTTCTCTGTTAAAGCCTCCAGCCACTGCTCGCAAGCCCTCCCTCTCTCCTGTGGTGTCCCTCAAGGCTCCCGTCCTGGGTCCACTCCATCCTTTATACCACACCTTTAAGCCATCTCATAAAATCATCCTCTGTTTTGACCACCATCTTTACGCAGATGACACCCATCTCTACATATCCTTTTCCCCAAGCTCTTTTTCCACCTCCATCTCACAATAACTCAACGTGGTTAACCTTATCTCACAGATATATATTCCAATATTCTCTGCCTTAACCTTTCCAAAACTGAACTAATCATCCTAGGCCTTCCTGACCAAATCAAGAAAATCTCTGACCCTTCCATACACCTATCTACTGACTCGTCTTCCCTTACCTTCACCTCTGACTCCACTGTCCGCAATCTTGGTATTACTGTTCATCCACATCTCTCCTTCTCTAACCACATCTATAACCTTGCGTGCTCCTGCTTCATGCACATTCGTGACCTCCGACGCTTCCGGCCTATGCTTGACTTTAAAACTGCATCCACCATTGCTACCTCCATTGTTAATTCAAAGCTTGATTTTGCAATTCCTTCTTCCTCAACCTTGAATCCACCCAAATCAAACGTTTGCAACGTATTCAAAACTCATTAGCCAGAGCTGTCATTAGAACGCTCAAACGTCATCATATCACTCCCATCCTCAAATCACTTCATTGGCTACAAATCCCAGAGCGAATTCACTTCAAAGTCCTATCACTAACTTACAACTCCCTACGACATTCCCAACCCGAATACCTCCGTGATCTCTTCACCATCCAGGATACCCGCTCCACCCGATCATCCTCCTACCTCAGTCTTTCTCGACCTCCAGTCACGTATACTCATCTCAAGTTCTCCAACCGTGCCATATGCAACACAACACCACGCCACTGGAATGATCTCCCTCTGAATTCCGCAGATTCTTCATTCCGCCATCATCACTGCAATCTGTCCTCCATCCTCCTCCTCATGTTCCTCTATCTATCACCCCCGGGCTTTTCACTCAAAACTTTGTAGTGAAATAAACTGTTCGTAAGTTTCTTGAATTTTTGTTCCTTGAGAATCTGTCATGGAGCCGACATTCTGAGGTACGGTAGTAGATGTAAAGCTTGAATTCGACCACGAGCATTCAACAGACGTGTTTGAATTTCTGTTCGAGGTGATCCAAGAAAGGATTGTGCATATTAATTCTGAAGTGTTCATCTAGGCCTACACTTTGTGATGGTGCATTTGCACGCTGAGTCTGCTTGCCCGAGCCAAGCACTCAAGGCATCCGTACGTCAACGTCTAATCTTAACGCTAATTCATATAACTGGGCGAAAGACTCCTCTCGCTTGGTTTACAGTTGATGAACCGCTGTAAATAATTACGTCACTGACGTACGTGCTTGCACTACTATGCTTAGTCAGTTACCGTACTTAGCCTACTAATTCACTGGATGGTGTTAGACTATTAGTTTACCTAAGTTATTAATTATAATTTTATAAGTTAATAATATATCACTTTGTAGTTGTATTTTTTTAATTTCTTAGCCGTTCAGCGCTGTACGCACTTGCGTAAGTGCGTACGCCTCGAGGCGCCCCTGGGCCTAACCTTTATTCTTATACTGCAGCAATAATTACGACTGCGATATAGGCCTAGTGACGATATAATTAACAACTTAAATAATAATAGGGTCTACTAAAAATATTTATCCGAGGCCAAAAATATTTATGCGAGCCTCCTCTGCCTAACCTTAACCTTAATTTTGTTAATTTTATAGCTCTGTGATGGCCGATAGCACGAGAACCAAGTCAACCAACCTCTTCACTTACAGTGTGGGGTTCAATTTTCCCATAGAGCGGAGACCTTAACAGTCAGTCAAGCACAACTGCTTTTGGTGATGGTGATGGTAACAGTTGTCAGTTGTTGTTCTTGCTAATTTTAAGTTTCGGTGGTGGTCATAATCATTATGGCGATGGTGGTCGTTCCGAGTTCCTGAGTCATAAAACTATAGGGCCTAATATCTGCGCTTTCCGCCCCAAGCCCATGGATATCGGGCACAGCATCTCCTCACTTTCACACCTCTCTCACTTCAGTTCCGTATGTAAACTATACGTGTATCTGTCAAGCAACACAACATACGAAATACGACGGAGTTTAGATTAGAAACTTCTCCGTGACTCCCACGCAGAAATATTGAATTTTTTACCAATAAAACTCTCTGTACTATCTGTTCATCGGGAATCGATCAAGGGTAAATCCAAGCAATAATATTTCTGTATTTCTCATTCACTCCTTCGCGCCCTCTTCTCTCACTCTGTCTCTCCCGTTCTGCTTCTCTTAATCTCTCGTTTTATTAACCTCTGTCTCATGGCTTATGTCCCTTTTGTCTCACTCTGACATTCTGTCTCTTTCTCCTCTGCCACTGTCTGTCCCTCTGTCTCCATCATAGCGACCGGCTCTGCCTCAATATGTCTAAGCGCAAGAGAAAAAACCTAGACACAAATTTTTCCTCTTGCGACTACAGAACCGCGGACATTACAAACGACAGTCCATCGGGCTAATGGTAGCTATATCTGTTGGGAAGACATTGTAGAAATGTCAATCACCAACTAATAAAGAGGGTATTATCGCCGAACCTTCGCTTAAATTACGAAATTATCCGGTATGCAGAGACGGCAAAGCACGTATTCTAGAAACACCAACCAGTCTTCACATTCTGCTATCAATAGTATGTACGTAGATTGCAAATCAGCTCAACTTCCAGTAGAAGTCATAAGATTGACTGCACAGGGCAGTGGTGGCTTGAAATATCCTCCTCCACGGTCTTGTTCCTACTGAAGATTGAGAGCTCGAAGCCTTTTAAAATTTTGTCACTACACAAAATAGCAATCTCTCAAGTATTCGTACCTTTCCTGAATTATCCAGTGCATCCCATGCAGTGTACCAGTCATTCAATGGTCAACAAAAGACCTCATGAAATACGGCAATTTCTCATATTCACATTTATGAAAAGCCCCTGCATTGGGGAGCAAGAGCATTTCCACATTCTGGCAGTCCACCACGCATGGACCACGTGGGAGAACTGCTTTCCGTGCCTGTCGCAAAAACCACATGGGGTCCATAGAGTAGTGGCAACATCACTGGCGTAAAGAGCAGTAGGTAGCGGGATCGCTTCCCGCAACCTTCTCAAGGGCCACTCAGCCTATCATTTGCGAGATGGCGCGTTTGTGAAAATGAGATGTATGACGTTATGGGCGCCTTGCATGGCTGCCGTATAGTTAAAATTCGACTCCTGTAATAACTTGTGATCATCCGTTCATACTAATTTGTAATCATACTGCGTAATTGTCAGTTTGAAAATATTAAACGAAGATTATTATTTAATGTACATGTTGCCTTTTGAAGGTTTTCTGCAGATTTAGCAGAGCATCCTCAGATTTAGATCATACAAGGTATTAAACAAGGATGCTTCTTGCTTTAATGTTGTCTTTCTAAACAGTCCCACATCTACTCTTTGTAAACCACTTGCAAGTTTAAGAGACAAGCAGGTTTCGATGGCATTCAGCAAGGCCCCTGCATTGGGGAGCAAGAGCATTTCCACATTCTGGCAGTCCACCATGCATGGACCACGTGGGAGAACTGCCTTCTGTGCCTGTAGCAAAATCCGCTACTGGCACCGAGCAGTACGGTTTCAAAATATCCTCCATGGTCTTGTTCCCACATGAATATTCCCACATTCCCGACTGAATGGAACAAACTTCCGGACTTTATTCGCACATCCTCGTCACCTTCGATCTTTAAATCCAACCTTAAAACCTACCTGTTTAAGATGTACTATGACTAGTATTTTTTCTGTTACGCGCTTTCGTGCAAGATGTCTTTTTGTTTAGGCGCGCTATAAATGCCAAATTAATAATAATAATAATAATAATTAATAATGAAACTGGCAATTTCCAACCTCAACAATGTGGCCTGAGGATGTACATTTTCCTGGTGCACTATTGTGTTCTATATCCAGCAAACCCACAATAAAAAAATTAAAGTTTAACATGGACACCTATACTAACCATATCTCCACCCACCATACAAAACCCACTGTGATTTTCAGAAATCACTTTCATGAACTATGCCTTCCACTTCATATTTATGCCACAATCGACAATCATCTCAGTCACTCTTTAAAATACAACCAAATCAACTCCATAACCAGACAGCCTCAGCCAAATCAACAAAAGCCTTAAACCAGTAAATTACAATTTCCTTAGAAAAGTGCACAATTTCAATTTCCCAACAATTTATTTAAATTTCCCCAACATTGATTTACTAAACACCCATACCCAAGTGGGGGTTAGACTTGCTTGAAAGAATCCCACAGCAGGGTCAGAAGTGTTGTTGACGAGTCAAGAGTAGGCAGTATGCTTGCTTCCACTTAATTGCAAACCCAGCACAGCATCTCGTGCATTACACTATCGGGTAGTTTTGTTGTTTGTTCCCCTTCCTTTTAAACCTTTACAACAAACGTGCACAAGTTATACGTTGTATTCATTTGGCGATTCGGACAGAAAAGCACAAAACTACCACATTCCCCTTTTCACTATCCCAAACATCATCCCAGCATCAAGCAAAACATTGCAAGAAACTGCACCCCTTTTTCAAAATTCTCCTATCCAGAATCTACGATGCCTGACATAGCAGCCATTTTCATTCTAGCTCTGAAGCAAGAACATTTTAAAGAATAGCAGTGCAAAACCACATGTAAAGATCACAGTCTTGCGTCCTAGTTAAAAAAGTACAGTAGTGTGCCCAAATTTCACATCAAGGACTAGTACGAACAGTAGATAAAAGGCAAAGCCAGAGGTAAACAGGTGTAGGTATGCCATTGTAATTATACACATAACTACGGTGGATGGCAACTTCATACACAATGCACATTTTACACAGACTGGAAAACAAATTATAAAAACATTCAAGTTATGATCTACACATTTCAGCACAGTGTCTCTGATCTACTCGAGGCAACTCAATCTTATACATACTCATACCCTATTGTCCATAGAAAGATGGAGCGTGTATGTACCTATGCCACCTGTACGCACGTGCCGACAACTACAGTATAAAACATCCACCCTGCACACAGCCATGATGCACAGAGGTACACTAGATATACTGCTGCATCATCATCATCATCATCCCGAGCAGCTACAATCGCAACATAAAACATCACTTAAGAAATGCTACAATACTGTCGTTAAGTAAGGTGCCCACATTAATGGAATACAGTATGCCACAGAGATGCAGATTGGTCAAGAGGTACATATAACAAGGATATGGTAGTCATGTTTAGTAAGCAATCAACCATCAACACATTCTAAAGTGGGAAAAACTACAACATGGGTTTCCATTGTAAAATTGACATAAGACCAGTGGTTAAAGTGATTTGGGTGAGCAGTGGGAACGCCAAAGAAGAGTTTCATTGGAACGCATGCGTGAGCAGTGGGAACGCAAGCAAAGAATTTCGAGAGCAGTGGGAACGCCGTTCCCACTCCACTATAAACCCTGCATAAGACAGATCAATGCAATTTTTCAAATTAAGGCAAGTACAAAGAGTTACAACTTACCACTAAAAAATTACCAACAGGAGTTTAAGAAGAGTGGATCTATACTTATCCTGATTGCTAGACCAAACTGAACAGTGCACTGGTCACCTTAAGTTACAACTGCACAGAGGTTGTCACGACTATTTTGGATTAGCCATAATTAACAAACAAACACAACACAACAACGTCTGACACTGAAGGCCAACAATGAGAAAAGTTAATCAATTAACACCAATCATTGTAGAAGTCAGTATCTTTGTTTGTGCACTCGACCCCCTATCTCTTCTTCTGTCCCTTGCTCTCCTCTCCTGTATGTGAAACTTCCAGTGTCTGTGTTTCTAGTTGGCCCCAGCTTGATCGTCATCTTCTTTGGTGTCTGAAGTCCACAGCTGCAAGTAAATACCTCAGTGTTATTTCACAAGCACAAAAAACTAAACTAACTTACATTACACAAGGAAATTTATTTTTATCATTCAAAAATCTTTTAACCAAGATGTTTTCTGAAATCGCTAAGTGTACTTCACCCTTGCATGATAGATAGATAGTCTTAGCCCTTGTTTTGACTCTGGTCAGATATTTATGATGGTTTTCACGCATTTCAACTCGATGGTAAAAATATTATTATCACATCAAATTACTGAAGTTCGAGCTAAAGTGTAAACATGAAATTTTTTTATAACTTAATTCTGTTCAAATAAACATATAACTTTAATTTGTTAGTGTGTTCTGGTTTCTTTTAAGATACAGCAGTTTCAACGGGTCACTCTGCACGCATCCCTCATACAACATCCCTGCAGAATTATAGGGGACCAAAACGCTGACATTGTTGTAGTCTACTATTTACGACTCTGGTGGTGCCACGTAAACCAACACAAGGTACACAGAGATAGTCTTCTACCAAGCCCCTTGGTTTGTACTCGCACTGTACCCAAAGAGCCGTTCTGAGCAGTCTACACTAGGGGGTCCACCAGAAATCGCCTCGGACATTTGCCTCGGCCGGAAATCCCGTTTCCGGAACTATTCGCCTCGGCAAATACTGTAGACGCAAACAGTGGAAAAAATTTTTCTTTAGAGTTTGCATACAACATTAATCCTACAACACATATCACTTCGGCATACAGAATGACAAACACTAAGAACAAAAGAATTACTCACAGTGAGGTTGTCACGCAGCAACTGCATAATTAACGTACTATCCTTGTAAGAGTCTTCGTTGAGTGAGTCTAGCTCGGCAATTGCATCATCAAAAGCCTTGAGAACAAACGACAGAAGAACATTGTCTACACATGGTTTTCTATACTAACACTAATATTTTTTATGTTCAACAAAATCTTATTCTAACCTATCACCGCATTCTTCTAATCTTTGTTCTTTGGTGTTCAAGAATATAAAATGCTTAAACCATGCTTTCTGCTAGTGCTGGTAAAAATGTCAGACTTTCAGTGGGTAAGATCCAAACTTCTATCATGTGTTACTATGTTACATTGACCCATATAATAGTATCATGTGCCCTAACACCATATATTATTCAGCTAAAGCCACCTGCCACAGCAATATCACAAAATCAATGCAAACATCATTTTCTACATCAACATCCAGTAATACCTGATATGCATCAACAAGCTAGTTTTAAATTTAGATAAATGTTTCACCTGCTTGGCAAGCTGACAGGCTTTATCAGGAGCGTTCACAATTTCGTAGAAGAAAACGGAGTAATTGAGCGCAAGTCCAAGTCTTATTGGATGGGTTGGCTGCATCTGGTCCCTGGCAATCTCAAACGCAGCTTGGTAGGCTTTCTCCGACTCACCAACAACCTCTGCAATAAAGCATCCTTACCTTATCACTCTTTCAGTATATGTAAGTGTCCCAAAGCCTTGCACATGCCAGATACAGTTGTCAACATTAACATTTTAAGTCTAAATGGTCCACAAAAAACTGTTTTCCAGATAAGTTCATAGGTTCAAACGTTTCATTTCACATTAATTAAATATATAGACACTTGTTGTTAAACAAGGATTATTACAACAATCTTCAAATATAGTTAGTCTTCAAATTTTTTATTTCAAATGTCAATACAGTTCATTCACATGACTAATAATGGTGGCAAAATCTACTTTAAAATTCTAGAGAGACTCAAACCTGATCTGTTAGCACTCGAAGCAACCTCAGCCAAGTATCTGTAGTAGTCTCCTTTCATCTTCAGGTAGAACACCTTACTTTCAGCGTTGCTAGCCTTTGCAATCAGATGCTTGTCTAACAAACCCTATAGCCAAATAATAGAACATTAATAACAAAACATGTTAACATTTTTACACATAATTATTAAAACTAACAAATCCTATATAAGAATTTCCTAGATCTGTGTCTCGGCAAATGCTCTGACTCATGCTTATGCGCAGTGGGCGGAGCCTATATTTTGTGCGATTCTAGGCCTATTTTGACTGAATGAAGCTTTGACCCCTAGCCTGTTTGATTGACAGGCACACATAGACATACATACATGACACGCAGACAGACAGATGGGTTGATAGACGGAGTCAGTGAAGGAAGGATGGAGGGAGGGACAGAGCTAGGGCGAGAGGGAGGCAGACAGATGTACAGACGCACAGCCAAACAGACGATGTCTCTGCCTCGCTCCCTACCGCACTACGTCTCCCTATGCACACGATCTGACGGGAGTACTCATCAAACCATCATATATGATGGGTAAATATTCTATAAACAAATATAAACCAATACTTCAGTTGACTGCTTAAATATATCTCGAACATTTTATAATGTACTTGGTACAAAAAAATGTCAATAATTAAAATTGTTGTTAACTTCAACAGGTTGGTGATTAAAAATGCTGCACAGATAAAAGCTTTTAAAATATATTAAATATCTGTGGATATAGTTTCACGATATTCTTGATTTAACCATGGTTATCATTAAGCGACAAATATACTCATTTTGACTTTAGTTTATGATGCCAACTCAAGTCATGATAAAAAAAATCTGGCATAAGTTATTCCCTATTTATGTATATTTCAAGTCTGAAACCAATGAAGAGATAACCCGCCCACAAAGTCTGTAGGCAATGAATCAGTCTGTAGGCAATGAATCAGCAGAATGGAGATATGGGAAAAAGAGATCTGCTTGGACAATAAAAAAATCTTAAAAATTAAAAAAATGTCTACAAGTGACAACCCAGTAGGAACTCTTCTATAGAAATCAATCAGACTTAACTCGATGAACTTTAGAACTCCAGATTCCAGAGCAACCAGCATATATGAATAATGTGCAGACAACTGAATTAACATCTTTGTATATTATTAATCTGAGCTGTTCACTTTCTATGATTAGATGACAGATCTTCAAAATCTTGCATTGTTTGAATCTACTGAACTGAATTAGTAAGAATTCTCGTGGCCAACACAATCAAATACCAACTGCTTATCACCGAAATAATTAATAATTAACCAGTATAATAATAAGTGTTTCCTCAACTTTACTGAAATGGCACTATTTAATAAAACTAAAGTGAAGCAAAGTGGTAACTTAACCCTTAGGGCGCCGCCGACGTGTTTACACGTTATGGCAAATCTCCATCTATACGCCGCCGACGTGTTTACACGTTTTTTAGAGTGCCGTAGTTTACTTATTTATAACTTTGTTGTTTATATTCCACAACGTGACCTGACACCATTTCCTGTTTGGCCATTGGCCAAAGTATATTATGGGAACCCAAATAATATAGTTTAGGTCAACTAATTTTCATAAATGAATAATTAATTAATTAGGTAGCTTTCAACATGGCGAAACGTAGAAAAACAAATTTTAGTGTGCAGGAAGTCATTGATGAAATATTTGCTGATTCCGATTCGGACTATGTTGCGACTTCTAGTAGTAATAGTGATGATTCATCGGATGATTCAGAACTTTGCTGCGATGAAAATGATGTCGAATTTAGCTCAGATGACACAGTTGTTGTGGGAAATTCCCGGAATAATTCTCCCGACGCCAGTATAATTTTCGTTTTTTCTTGCAGTAAATACTAGTTCTAGTAGTTATTATGCACTTTTTCCTCATTTAGTATTTACATAATATACCCATAGTAAAATACACATATATAAACTAGATGATACTGTTATTTGTAGGCATATAACATTGTATTCGAACCTGAGTTTGGCCTTCAGTTCCAGTTTCTATTCCTATGTCATGTCCATGTGTACCACTGGTTTGTTCATTTGACTGTAGGAATAAACCCCACGAGACCATGTGTACCACTGGTTTGTTCATTTTACTGTAGGAATAAACCCCACTAGACGAGGAAGAGGCCGTGGGAGAGGAGCAACAAGAGGAAGGGGAAGGGGAATTCCAGCACAGGAAGGTAATGAAGGTATGGAAGAAGGAATTTTTCTTCCTCCTCAATACAATGGTGCTGCAGGGCTATATTTTGTATTTGAAATATACAACTGATAGACCCAAACTCAGTCACTATCAGTTCCAGTTGGCCCTGGTGCGCGAGTTGATCACATCCTCCAGGTGCACTGAATTGCTGCCGAAACACCATCAGCGACGTTCATCCGTTGACATCGAACCAGTCACACGTCTCACTGCCAGACATTTCCCATCGTATATTCCTCGCACAGAGAAGAAGGAGCATCCACTGAGGAAGTGTGTGGTGTGCAAGGGAAAGAACATACGGAAAGAGACTATCTACTGGTGTAGCAGTTGTGGTGTTGCTTTATGCACTGCGCCTTGCTTCGAGGACTATCACATAAAGAAGCATTATTCCAACCAGACTAATACATCTGACAGTGACTACTAAAACTTACAATAGAACTGGTGTGAAACAATGATGATTTGCAGCATTATAATCATGGCAGTGTTCATTTTACATTATATTTTGTTATATTCATGTTTTTCGCTGAAAATGCCAAAAATAGCCAGCTGTGGGGTTAAGAAAATAAAAAAAATAGTTGGCGCCCGAAGGGTTAAAAGACATGGTTTGCCTAATAATAAAAACACTTGCATGACACATGCATGATTAACTATAGATTAACTGTCGCGTTGGGTGTGTTTCTTTGTTTTGCTTCACCTAATATGATTAGCCATTTAAAAGTGTCTGAAATGTCTGCCTACCAGTACATCCATACAAATCTCTCTCAGCTCCTTTTCTACTTTCTCTCTGTATTCCTTGGCCATGTTCTGTTTCCTTTCGTTGCCCTCCGTTTTCTGTTCTATGCTGGAAATGACTCGCCATGACGATCGTCTTGCTCCGACGACGTTCTTGTAAGCGACCGACAGAAGATTTCGCTCCTCGTTCGTCAGTTCCGATCCTAATTCTGTTACCTTGTAAGTATAAACAAATAAATCTACGTAAATACTGTGCTAATTGTAAATCTCGTCACTCCTCGTATAATTTTAGTCAACGTAGGTAAATCGTGGGAAATGCTTATTCACAGGCAAAAAGTACCTTTTTCATCGACGAAGCCATGTCGTCGTACCTCTCGGCCTGCTCAGAAAGTTTCGCCTTCTGAACCAGCTCATCTTTATCGTGACCCGCCATTATCGTTTGGTAACAGACTGCAACTTTAAACTGTAACAAATCTCTCGAATAAGTGAAACTGTCGAAGCACTGCTCGCAATGTGAACGAACGCCTCTTCCAAGATGGCGGATCTTAGCCACCGCTTCACTCTTAGCATATTATGACAGATTAATGCGCCCAAGATCAGCTAACACTTTTGCTGAATTATCAACCAAAGACATTAAACTGTAACATATTTACCTTAACCTGGTAATTAGATTTTTTATAAATTATTTTTAAAATTATTTAGTCGTCAAAATAGCTTATCTTTATTTTTGAAATTAATAACATCCGGGTTTCTCGAGAACTATTTCTTGTTTCTACATAATTATGATTATGCGGTTGCTCATAGCAAATACTCATCCTAGGCATTCTTCAAAGCAGTGCAGCGCAAGCTTTAGGCACTTGCGCGCTGTCTGCTCTGACATTGTGAAACTAAAAGGTCGTGTGTACTGTGTCCTATGATCCTATCGTGTGCAGACTTAAGGCTGGATATCTCCGCTTTCCCCACAAACTTTTTGTTCATCCGCCGGTATTGTCACTCACCCATCGAACATCAATCAATATTCGCTTAATTCAACAAATCCAGTTATGACAATAACGCGGCAGATTATAGAGGCACGATAATAGGCCCAATAGAATGGCTTTAAGAGGAGAGAGTAAACGAATGTGTTAATTAATACGCATCTTTGAACATCGTCATCTGCCTCTAGCGCTTCTTCTACTAGGCTTAATCAGCATCCTTAAGACTTTCCAATCAAAATTAGTCTAACCTGTTCAAGAATTTCTAGCCTGCTTCAGTCTCCTAGGCTTTCCCTGGTCTCTCTGGCTGGCAGTGGCGGCGCCACATTTTTTTTTAACCATGGCATAGCTAGGGCGTCATACCAGTAACCAATGCATGGGCGATTTATGCCCTGAACAAATTCTGGGTAGGGCAACAATTCTGGCAGGGCAACCACTAGGGCAAATGCTTTTTACCAGGGCATTTGCCCTGGCTCGCCCTGGTGTAGTGGCAGTACTACCACCACTGGATAGACGTCCCTGCATGCCACTGGCTGCAGAGGCGTCCCCCCCCCCCCGAAGTCATAGGAGCAACTTCCCCACCCTTCTCCCAATGAACGAAGTTAATGATGGCACAGACCCCCTCATTTCTTGGAAGGAGCATTTGCTCCAAGGTTTCCATGGTGTAGACGCTTCTGGCTGGCTGGCAACCTGTGAATAAGCTAATTTCCGCGACTTCGTTTATAGACGCTAACGAATTGTAGAAATCTCTAGATTACCATTAGGCCTACATGCATACGAACCTGTTTGATATCTCTTGATAACACGCCTCGATCTGACTTGACGCAGCACTCGTGAATAAACTGGTGCCCTGCGTTTAGCTTTCAAGTGGCGCTTTATAAATTTGGAGCTGACGACTACGTTCACGAATAATGGTCGGCCTATTTGTTAAACCATAATAGCCTATAGTATAGGCCTACTTATGTTAAAATGTACGATATTTATTACTGAACTTGAATTTTTTTAAACTTAGCGCATCTTTCGTTTCTAAGCCTTTTATGAACGCGAAAGACACTTTCAAAACGCCAAAGACACTCTGTGGCATCAAAGGCTCTCCACTGAGGAGGGGGGGGATAACAGGGTGAGAATTGTCGAGGGGGTTGGGGGTTGAACCCACTAGTCTTTTTTTACCCCCAAGTTGAGTCTTCATTGCACAACTCAGGGGGTCGTTTCCAACCTCCCCCCCTCAGTTGTCCTAGTATGATTATCTTGTGCATGTATTTTAGCATTTTCTTTCAAAAATCGCTTTGTGGGTTAGGCCTACTAATAATGTAATGCTCTGGTTTATTGTGATCCGATTTGTGACCATGTGCATAGGCGCAACCACCCTATGGGACCCGTGGGACGCGTCCCCCCAACTTTCGAGTAGATTGCGACGGTCCCCTCAACTTTTGCCACCGACTGTTAAACTTTTCAATAGGGATTGGACAATTCTCAAAGAAACTGATGGGTCTGAAACGTAGCCAAGTAGCCCGCTGTATATAGGCCTAATAGAGGTGACTAGCATAGCCATCATCCAGTGTTGTACAGCCTGTACAATGATGAATGACGGCTATGCATATAGCATCACTCTGTGTAAGGTCCAAGACTCGGGTGCCGCTTGACACATGACCTTGTGTAGCAAGATTTTGGGCCAGAAATACCTCGTTTTCCACACTTCCATATTAGTCACCTGCGCTCGAGCCATCTGACCTCTGAACCATGATGTGCCTCCACCATGTGTTCTGTTTCTCTCCCCAGATCTCTCTCCGTCGCTCTGGAAAAGTGTCCCCCACCTGTCAATAGTCTGTCTATCTCTCTCTGCATTTAGTACAGGCCTACTAATACAAGAACTACGGTTTAAAAAACAGGACCAAAGCCTGAAGACCGACAGCAATTGAGTCACTGTTAATACCCATTACTGACGAGCCATGGCTTCTACTTCTAATGCAGTTTCGAAGAAGGCTTCCATCAAACGTCTCAGACCGTTATTGTTAAGTTTCAGTTCCAGCAAAATGAATAAATCGGGTGCGTATCACAACCTCTATCAGTTCTCATAGACAAAGACATGGGCGGCGATCCCGGCCGGGGGTCGATGGGGACAAGACCATATCTTTAACAGGGGGGGGCACAGTCACACAGTATACAGTTGTCCCCGATTTTGAAGAAACACCAAAAAGTCCCAAAAAATTTTCGCACTCACGCGCGAAACAATTTCTTACCTCTTTTTTGACAAGATCAGCTGATCTGGAAAAGTGTCCCCCACCTGTCAAACAAGATCGCCGCCGGTTAACACAGAGCTCGGACCAGGGGTTGTAGTTGGCCGGAAGGGGGAATCGTGGGATCTGGAGTCCGAGTCGGTACCCTCTGAATTTTAGTCATCGATGTTGCGATTCGCTCAGATCCAATGAGATTTTAGAAAAATCCCACCATAATCCACCAATACAGAAACAGTTTTAGCTCGAACACGTATAGAACATTACCGACCTGCCTATTTCATGATTATCAGTCTATCAGATACTGCAATCGGGAAGTTAAGGAACAGTATGAGTCAAGAGCGTTTGAATCATTTAGCGGTCTTGCTCGTTCATCGTCACTCACTTGACAGTGTAAACGTTTAACAGATTTGACGTGAGTTCGTTGCTAAGTGCAACTCACGGAAACTGATCTTTCGCGACATCAAGTGACTCTTGAATCTTGACATTCCTTTAGTAGGCCCCCTATTTTCATGCTTTGTTTGAATTTTTTACTCTTTGAAAATGTAAAATATCATAAATGTTAGGCCTACTCTCAGCAATTACAAATCGCTGGTAGAATAGAATAGATGTTCAAGTTAAACTTAAGTCTATAAGAATTCAATGCATAGGCCTAATGTTGTTGTATAGGCCTGATTTCTCTCTGAAACTGTACTTCAAATCGCTTTTTAAAATCGGACATGGCTCGCAGTAGAAGCCTAGGATATTTCAATTTTTAATGCTGCGAATGCGAGCGATGTTGTTCTAACACTTAAAATCTCAGTTTCCTCACATATGCAATACATTTTTCACAGATTGAGATGATTTATAAGTAGTTTTATTTCGAAATCATCGTTGAAAAATTAGAGGTAAGCACTAAGCAATAACCCAAAATTTACTCCATTTGGTCTAAAATGCTCAAAATTGCTTCGACTTCTGAGGCACCGCCCAGACCCCGCTGGGGGGAGCTTACGACGTGCCCCAGACCCCCTATAGTCGTTATAGGGCTTCATGCCTTCAGCAATCGCGGCTTCGCGACTTTGGCGCTCGCAATTCCCCACTCAGACGTTCCAGTATAGGTCCCCCAACTTCTAGATGGTGGTTGCGCCTATGACCATGTGAATTGTACACTAATAAATTTGTGCTGTCATCGCTTTAAGGAGTTTAAGCGTTCTATTGCATTTTTGAATTTTCTCTGTTTGCAAAATATGGATAAAATATTCAACTCAACATGGATCAAACTCATCAAAGACCGTATTTTTTCTACAGTTCTCACACTGGGGGATAGAATGCATGATAACACGTGCTCGTGCTCGAAAAACATAAGATCTTCAAACTTAGACGTGGTTCGCTACCCGCAAGATATTGGTCGACTCAGCCTTCCACTCCCTAGGGGTAGCTGGAAAATGAGCCGGAAAACACGTACTGTTCTTTCACATACCTCATCCCGATTCATCCTCTTCTAAAGGGCGTCCTTAGGGAGGCAAGGGGGCATCCCCTGGATTTTACAAATAGTTCACAACAAATTAATCTTTTGATTATTATGATTATTACAACAGTCCCAGCACGATTTTCAATGCGAAAAACACTTAATTATTTAGGTAAAGTCCTTGACCATTGCTTATTTTAAAAGTTGTCACGTGCGTGTTTCTATGCAAAAACATCGTTTTGCTTCCCCCTAAAAATCCCCCTTCTAAAAATTCATGCGGACACCCATGCCTCTTCTCGATCCTTACCTCCCTCACCATTTCAATTCTAAACAACAACCACCTTAGCCGTCTGACTGTTTGCCTGCCTGGTCCATTTGTATCTTGACCTGGAACCGAATCCATCCCACCCAGGGCTGTAGTGGTACTTTTAGAGGCGAGTACCGAAACAGTACACGCTACCGGTTAGTTTTCCGAAACATATTAGAAGTGAGTACAAATATTTTGTCAGGTGAGTATACGGTCTCTATAGAGGTGAGTACACGCTGTATACCCGCGTAGGCCTATAGTCCCCTATACCCTACACTATACAGCCCTGATCTCACCCCACGTACCCCTATCGATTATGATTTTGACTAAGCGCTTGTGAATACACTAGTTCTCGCGACCTCGCTTCTTTGGGCGCTGTAGAAATTTCGATGTCACGATTAGGATTATTATTATTCGGCTTTCGCGTTATCCACAGTATAAATAATTACTGTGCGTTATCTCGTTACCACACATTTGCACTTATCTAGCTGGCTCAGCTGGCTGGATCCAGAACTAGAACTGCTCGATTTGATTTGACCTAATTATGCAGATTTGGAATTGATACTTTGCGAACAACTAAATTTTGTGTAAAATTGATTGAGACTACGTTTACTTTGTGCTACTCGACTCTTGTGTGACGTTGAGAAATTCGGTACGACGTCGTGTTAAAAGCATAATGTTAAAAGTTAGAACGAAATCGTAATTAATGGCTTCTGGTTCATTGTCCGCCAACAATTTCTTACCTTGGAAAAGTGAAACCGGATGTTTTTTGTCACGTGCCTGTCGCAAGTTCTAAGGAAATCATGGGAGATTTAGTCAATTTAAATAAAAACTTGATATTGGCAAAGATATTGTATTGAATTTTGTTATGTATACTAGAGCTGAATAACACGCTGCACATGTTTTTGCAAGTGAACGAAAGGCAGCGTATCCAGCAACAGTAGTTTACTAGCGGCTGAATAACTTTTCGGTCAGTCTAAATACAAGGTAGACTATGACATTGTCATACACGATCCCAGTTGCAGGTTCGAAACGACTAAACATTATAATGGCACACAACACGTTTAGATTTGATTTGATTTATTGATCACGTTTTATTTATCTCAAAATTATCACATCCATATGGCCTACCAATCAAGTTCGGCATAACTATAATATCGGGGACCGGCAGTTTCGGATCTGTTGGGCGTGGCTTCAGAATGTTTGTGTGCTGTGATTGTTTCATAAAAATAGACACGGATTATATCCTAAAGGTTACTTCACAGAGAGTTTAAACCAATGCTAAACAAATTGTAAAATTGTTAAACGCAAGGACAGCATTAAAAAAATGCTAAATGCACGGATAACGTTGGGCAATATGCCACAGAATATTGCAGTATGACAAATCAAAAGTGTCAGAAACGTGCCCGCCACAAAGTCGTCCAAGTAACTTGGAATCACATCCTGGATTTCATTCATTCACGTCACTGCATGGCTGCATTCTCAGGCAGCTTAGAGGGAACATTGCTTGGCATTGCAACCAAGCAGAATCCAATGTCGTCACTATTATTGGCGTCCATGACGGACAAGACCTATCACCTGTTAGTCACTTAGATGGAGAAGGAATAACTTTCCTAATGGTTGTGGCCTTATTTTTGGTAAATGTATTTATATTGTTTTCTTGAGCAGTCTGATCGAAATGGACACGAACTGCATGGAACCAGAATTGTCAGAGCTGCTACAGAAAAACTATGTCTTCATATCGGGTATTTGTTAGTTCCTATGTGAATTATACTTAAAATGCAATCCAATGTAATATTAGTGCAAATTTATACATGGCAAAAATACGTTCATCCAGTCGACTCCTTTTGAAATGGATAGTTTTCTAGTGCGAGATCGATGTACCTGTCGCTCAGATGAGTTGCTGGAGTTGTGGGCAGAAGAAATTATCCACTTGGCATGATCAGGCCAGCAGAATCACCTGCAACCACACAAAATCAAGACAAGTTAGCATGCCTCCTGCAAGTACATGGAAACTCGACCAAGGTGACCTGTTGATACTGATAGAGTCTTGTACAGTGACATCTTCTGATAGCACCTGATAACATGACATAGATCTTCGTAGCATGAACTTTAGGAAGTGACGTTGTTTTATCCTAATCAGGCCCTTCATGTGTCTCTCAAACTGTTTACAACTTGAGCAGTTCCGTACCAAAATGGTTCTGCTTTTCACTTTTGCAATTATGTAAGCAACAGGGTATTGTCATATGTTAATTAAATAACTGCTAATTTTAATCTTCTCTTTCTAGTATATTGCTTTAGGTTGATATGAGCAGGTAGATAATTAATGTCTTGGCTGAGCTGAAATACTGATTGCAAGATAAAGCGGACTGCGTTGGAGTGCAATGGATGCATACAGTGTCTACCTAAATTCCTGTAAATTGACAGTTGATGGATGTATTGTGTACTCGTTGTTAAGGTGGCCGGACTCCAACCAATGAACTTCTAATGACATTTCCTGATGGCAGTCTTGATGCTGAGATTGATGACGATCAGCATAGAAGGCTTCTGGAATACCTCTTTGAAGTTACCGAGTAAGTTACAAAGTTGTCTGTTTAAGTTTTGTGAGTAGCTTATTATTTACTTTTGGTTTTTCTTATTATGTGAAAATTTCTATTTTGTTTCACCCATTAATACAAAATGATATTCAGCGTAGGCCAGACTTCGTTTTGTGTTTATATACATTAAAATACAGTCAGATACAGTCTCATGTTTCTTTTTTGTCACAGTTGTAGTTTAACACTTTTGAGGCTGTTGTTGACAAAAGTCGACATTTAGGGCTGGTGGTGGTTGTCGACAAAAGTTGACATCCAGGGATATAAGGCTGCAATCACTGATAAACGTTGATAGAAGTTGATGAAATGATGTAGTTTGGTTTGAAGTGCTAGATGATAGCACTGGAAACACGATAACATGGGTTTGACCTGCTACAACTGAAACCTGATGACTGAACTAAGGCATAGAGACATTTTTCTATGTATTTCCGAGTAAATTTTTTTTACTGAGTTATTCATAGAGATAAAAACTGTGCACTAAATTCTTGGAATGTAAATTTTAGTTCAAAAGAAGCGAAATTCACAGTTGTCATCGACAGGCGTCTCCAGGGTTGGAGTTCCATCAAAGACTTAATACGACGTATCTTTGTTAGTGTTTCAGATTACTTCTTGTGTTTTATCATCAACACTTGACACTTGTGTACCTTGCTGTTTTTGTTTAAAATTTAATTTTTCTAACTGTGTGAAATTCTTTTTAACACAAGATAAGAGAATTTGTCAACTTTTATATTATTTTCTTCTTCTTTTATTCTACTAGCATTAAAGTCATGGTTGACATGAAGATTGTTCTTTTAACACTTTAACGATGAGTTGCATTGGTTTCCCAACCACAGTACACATATGTTGTTAAAGGGTTAATGCTTTCATGGATATCTAGTCTGTGTAATTTAATTACTTTTATGGCACCATTATCATAACACACAAGATGTCAACTGATGGTTACTTGAAGCAAAATCGTTGTCAAAGGTCATGATCTCTGGAGAAGCCAGGTTGAAATCTGTTAAGTCAGGTACTGTGTACGTTCTTTTATTACATTTTGTGACATGCCTTCATGCCATTTTCAACTGACTCGGGAGATGCAATTTTTTATTTGTAGGAAGTGTTTCCAAAAGGACAACTCATTGAAAATGTTTTTGCACTCCGACCGACTGGTTTCTTTAACAGCCTTCAGAGATTTCGTTATGAATGGTCGACTTCTGGCGATGTGCATAACAAGGTTGCTGTTCCTTTTGTGATTCCTTGAATTTGGCTAAATATTGTTTATGGGTTGATTATTGTGAACCATTAAGGATGCATTGCTTAATTTATTAACAAGGCTTGAAAGTCTTGCATTTGCTAATTTCCTTGGGCTTTTTCTAATGAAGTTACTAATTATTCTATAATTGTGACTTGCATCCTTAGTTTTTAGTTAATTTTGGCCATGTCTCAAAACCACATGTATCATTCTGAGGTGTATCATTCATCCTTGATGGTGTATGTGGCACAGGTTGAGTTCATCAACGTCATTTGTTAATGTAATGCAATTAATACTTTTGTCAAATTGCATTGTAGCATATTTATGTCTGCTGTTCTAGATATGAACCATAATTTTTCATTAAGTGTTGTTTTTCTTCTAGGTAAAGATTTTGGGTTCTCTTGACGAACTGTATCGTCTGATAGATCCTCTTCAACTCTCCTCTGATCTCGGTGGAAAATTCTACTACAACAATGACGAGTGGTTCAAACACTGTCAGGTAGCTTTCTCATCAACAACTGACGATGAATTAAAAATCTGTCTAAATCTAATGACTTTTTAGCGCCATTGTAAAAATTTATGATCACTTCAAGTGATAGATGCAAAGTAAGGCAAGCATTTATTAGGTTACAAATTTTACAAAATTACAAATAACCTACCTCTTCCAGTCTGCCTATGGCTCTTAATGGTTGCCTGGCTTCAATGTGCACTTCTGAACTCTGTCAGGGGGGGCATTAACAAATTACAGTTGTATTGTATTGTATTATTACATGCTTCTGTGAATTTACAAATGACAGACATTTCAAAGGTGAAGAGAAACAACAAAGAGAAGAAAGTGAAAATTCCATTCAGAATTACACTAATATTATGGCAGATTTGAAGAAGAAAGTATGGTTCTTCTGAACTACCCTTTTGTGGATAAGACATATAGTACAAATTGGTCATCCCCAGCTGCAGTGATATTTCAGTTTTAAAATAATTTTTATTCTAGTTCACTTCAAAGGGTCAAGTTTCAATTCTAATTCTATTCCCATTCTGAAAATTCTTATTTCAGTTCTAATTCCAGTTCTGAAATAATTTCAGTTCTAATTCCAGTTCTGAAATAATTTTTGTTCCAATTCCAGTTGTGAAGTAGTAGGCATATTATTTCTAATTCAGCTCATCAATAAAATGCAAAGCACAACTCATGCAGTTATACATCTGCTGCAGATGAACTATCAGTTTGCTGGAATTCATGTCAGCAAACGTTGTCCCACAAACAACATTGGTGCCTTTGTCTTGCACCATGCGCATTGTTTTACCGGAATTTTCATCGTACTAAAACTCCCAAACTGGGCTATCTTTTTTCTTCCTGCTAACATCTGCAGTAGACTCACTGTCATGTAAATTAAACTTAACACTAAGTGAACATAAACTTTGACAAGGTAAACAACCGGAAGTTGAACCAAACATTACAGATCATGCATAATAAAGATACAATAGCTAAAGATTACCGATCTTAATGGCTCTCGGATGTATGACAGATTGAGTCTCATCTACAATTCACATACCACAAAAATTATCATGGTGTAATAATTTCTGTTCTGAAAATAATTCTTATTTCTCTTCATGTTTCTGTTCTCTGAGTGTATTTCAGTTCTCGTTCTATTTTCGTTCTTAAAATAATTTCAAATTTTCGTTCTTATTCACTTTAACGGAAAATCGATAATTTTAACTGTAATTCTTTTTTCGGTTAACGAAAATTTCACTGCTCAGCAGGGACTAGACATTTCAATATCTTGCCTTGTTTTGATCTTTTTCAGCACTGTAGATTATAGACTTGGGTGGGCCCAAAATGTTTTTTACAGTTGATACATAAGTCAATCCTTTCAATTAGAGATATTCCTAGAACTTCATGTAAACTACCATCATTTATAGTCTGGAAAATACTGTAAATGGGGACTCTGAGATTTCCTGGTGGTTGTAAGGGCTGTTTCAAAGAGACAAACTTATTTACTGCCTCAGAAGTACACCTCAAGAACTGGAGTCCAACTGCCAAATTTAAAGACCTATTTTCTGGGTATTGTCACTTAAGGAATTGTTTCAGTTCTTGTACCGTTTTGTAGCTGGTGGAGCTACTTCATCACAGTTGTATGCAGCTGACACAAGACTTAGAAGCCTGTGGTCTTCGCATGCACGGTATCCAATCAAGCAAGATGACTGCTGGGCAGCTGAAGACGGAGATTGAGAATTTGGAACAGGAGCAGCAGCAGATGGATCTGCGTACAGAGAAAATGTTATCAGAGGCTGGGGCAGAAATCGCTCAACTCAAGACAATCAATGGAGAGACTTTGCCTTCTGCTGAACTTCCTCCCTTGTCTGTCCACCACGTCAAATCAGTTGAAAGGTGATTACAGTTGTTTTCATTAAAATATTCAAGGTGCAGTGTGGACTTGTAAACATGAAGTCATTGGGGACATGCCTCGTGACACAGGTGTAAACCATACCACATGTAAACGAAGATAATGTTGAAAACGTCAGTATTTAGCACTATAATGCATTGTTGTACAGTGCATTAAGCGACATGGCATGTTAGGTTAATAGCTTTGGTGGAGGTAACACCACTTTGCATTAAGCAGAATGGTGCACAAATCAGGAGCGCTGAAATTAGGGGTCAGCCGGAAATCGCCTCGGACATTTGCCTCGGCCGAATATCCCGTTTTTTGGCACTATTCGGAAGTATTCGCCTCGGCAAATACTGTACACGCAAATAGTTGCTTGTCTGCCTCACATGCCGGAATCTGTTGGCTCATAATATCAGCTTTGAGCTTCATCTAGCATATTCATTTTGATGAAGAAAAGTACAAAAAACACCAACACCGGAAGTCCATAACGGAAGTCAATTCAATTGATTATTTATTTATAAAATTCAAAATGTATTAGTCAGTTATTACAAGTACAGAAATGTATTTCGATAATTTTTCATTGCATGAAAATGTGAAGATTCGCATTGAAACAAATGGTACTCGGTTTGTACCCGGATCCGGCAAATAGTACATCCAAATACTCGGATTTGGTACTCGGTGGAAAATGTCTACCCGGCTGATCCCTAGCTGAAATGAGTCCACATTGTATATGATTAGTCAGAATTTACACTAAAATTCAATGCTTTATATGGCTTTTTGTGAACACCATGAAAGCTGTCTAATTCATGATCGTAATCACTAATTTCTATAGCACTGCTTCAAGAGAAACTCCTTAGAAATTAGGCATTCTCAACCCGACAGTGCAAGACCACAATCATCGTTTTCAAGCAAGTACAGGAAAGTGGCAGAGATAGACTAAGGAGCGTATTTCACAGGTTGCCAGACAGCCCATTCCACTGTGAAGCCTCGGCTCTATACTGTGGATGTTTGAGCTGGTGGGCGATTAGGTTATCTTGTGCAGCAGAGCGAAGTGATGCAGCCAGGTATGGATGAAAACCGATACACACAGCTTACTAAGGTAAGATACATATAAATGCATGTATCAGGATTGTGGCAACCAGAGATGTAAGCAAACACAGTGCTCGAAATGGACCGGAACGCACCTGAACGCCGTTCCGGTTCGTCAAAATGAATTAGCGTTCCGTTCCGGTTCGTCAAATGAATTATTTTGGAAAATACTATGAAATTAACGTGAATGCTCCCATATCTTTGACTAGCGTTCCGTTTCGTAAAATTTTCCATTTCGAGCACTGAGCAAACAGCATACTACCTGGGCCTGATAAAGGCTGATATAGTTAGTAAAAGCATGCTCAACAAAGATTATCTGTTGTAGAGCTGTTCTGTTAGTGGGCCAAAACCTGTTAATGTAATCTAAAGACATTGAAGAAGATGTTAGCTTTTTGTACCTTACAAGTTAAGAGTAAGTGGAATTATTCTGTTCTTTTTGTTCATTAGTTTGATTGGAAAGGTAAATGATGGGAAATCGAATTACTGTAAAGAATATGAGAAATGCAAAGCTTCATTGGCAAGATCTCTGGTACTACGTCAGTATGAAGAAGAAAACAACAAGGTAATTAATTGTAGTTGTTTTTTGTCATTTGTCATTAGTTTTCTGTTTTGATTACAATATTTTCTCTTTGTTTGTTAGATAGATGGAGATTTAGTTGACTGGTTTTAGGTTTAACTGATCTGATTCAGTTTAGAATTTTAATGAAATTATGTTGACTGGTGTTTCCGATTGCAGGTTCTGTTGAAGATTTAATGAAGGACAGTTCTTCACTGCTGTATTTGGGCTGAGTTTACAGCATTTAAAGTGGCTGGTCTTGTCTTTCAGTGGTGTGCGATACTGGATGAACATCTGCTCTTTCTTGAGAACTTCACTGCAATCGGTGATTCTGCTGATGAAGTTAGGAAATACTCTGAAGAACTTGTACAGTTCGATGAAAAGGCCAAGGTTTGACTTCAGTTATTTTATACAGTAATACTTTTGGCTTTCCTGTCTGATGGGTGTCCAATTTTATCAGATACACTACTTTTGATTGTCCAGTATAATCAGGTGACATTTTCCAGACAAATACTCATAAAGTTAGTTCAGAATGTCTGCTCAAAGTTCAGTCAGAGGTCGATTTTAAACCAAATAGGCTGCTTATGATATAATTTCTTGGGAAATTATCATCTTTCATGTCAGTTGCAGGAAATATGTCTGATGAAGAGTTCTTGGTAAGAATTTGATACACTTCATCAGGTGTAAAATTTTAGGTACTTGTATGGCTGAGAATGGTTGAGAACCAGTGACTTTACTTTGCTGTCAGACATCACAAAGTTGGACATACACATGAACAGTAACAGTACTGAAGATGCAGTTAGAGTTGGCCTGTGGAAGTTTGAAAAAGTTGCAAGCAAAATATCCTGATTATTTTTCTGCTTTTTGTTTTAGAGCCACAATGCAAATGACTTCTGTATACACTGCTGCCCTGTCTTTTGGTTCGTTTATTTTAAGGCTTTGTTTATCTGAATGATGCCTGTTTATTTTAGGCTGATTTCTGCAAAAGTTATGAATTCTACAAAAATTGGCAATCTTTCCTGTCTGATGGTTCAGACATAACATCAGAACTAGTTGGTGATGATAAGATCGATGATGATGATGAGCCAATTCCTGTGCATGATAATAGGCTTGAAACGTCCTACATTAGATACCAGGAATTTATGTCATTCTATCATGAGAAAACTGAACTTTGCGGTCAACTTCATTCACACATTGAACAGGTATGAAACAATCATCTAATGGATTAATGTAAATGCTGTACTTCCCGTGCTTACCGTGGCTTTATTGGACAGATTAAGATTTATAATGATTTTATGAGCAGAAGTTTTACACTTTAAGTATGGCTATTGAGTATGCTGTTCATATATACTTGGATTCTCCCTGTTAGGTGTTTCATTGAAATGTGTACATTTGTTTCTTTTGTGTGTGCAGTAAATGTAAGCTTAATATAGATTGCAAGATACATTTCAAATTTCAAATTTATTGAATTGAGTACATGACCAGTGTTTGAATTTACATTCAGTAATACATCACAAATTGCAACAAAGTTGCATGTTTAGCCCTGTCCGTTTCTCCGTCATAAAATGTTGCATATGTAACTTCTAGAACAGTTTGTTTTATGGATGTTCTATTTTAAATTTCTAGGCAACTAATTGGTATAAAAGGGGTCAAGAACTCCTGTCAAAGTCTATTCCAGAGTCCAAAGCCAAGAAGTCAGTGCTTGAAAAGGCAGCTGCAGATGTCGATGTGTTTCTGCTTTCAGTAAACCTTCAACATTTGACCAATCACAACTACACTGATGTTATGACAGTACTTACAAAGGTTTGCTTTTTGTTGCGTCGTTACTACTGCACCCGATTTGACTCTGAATAGGCTTTTTGTTTCACAATGAGGTGCTGAGTAGATATGTAGCATAATGATTGTGGTCTCTTCCTTGCCTGCTTAACTTCTATTAAATTCATTTGATGTTACAGTATTAGCTTTACAAGTGTTAACTAATTCCTTGCACTGACTAATGCTGGAATGTATTCAAGGATGTATCGAGTTTTTTCAGCCAAGTTCTTCATTTTCTGGTTGTGTACATATTTCAGTCCTTGCTTCATTTTAACAGGACGTTGTTGATGGCTTGGTCTCGAGCTTAGAGGCTGTGTTATCGGAGTGTAAAAATAAACATGAACAGCTGAAGGAGATGATAAGCAACTGCAGTAAAAAGGCACAGAAAGACAAAGAGGCCACTTCAGCTACTTCTACTCCACCAGCTCCAACCGTTGCTGAAACAACTGTTACAAAACCTACTATTTCTGTGACAACTGAAGTACTTGCTACAAGTGCAACTCCTGGTGACACAAATACTACTACCTCCGTGTCAGAGGCAGACGATTTGTCATTGCCATATAACATAGATAAGGTAGTTTCTCGTTAAAAGTATTCACAGAAAATAATTCTGCTTTACATACAATAGAGGAAATTGATGGAAAACCATGCCACTGGAAAATCTAATCATAGTCTAATCTGAAAACTTTATAGTAAACTTTAATAATGCTGGAGGCATCAGTTGATGGATGTGGCTAAGCAAAATCAGTATGCATGCAAAATCCACAGTGAATCCAATGGAAAACCACAAGGAAAATCTAAAAAGATGTGGGAGCAGCCTATGGAAGAAATGAGAATTGTTATTACAATAATTCCAATGCTTAAACACCTAGAAGGTGGATTTTGTGATTTAAATCCAGGTTGCTAATATTTCCTAACCACATTATGTCAGAATTCATGCATTTTGGAAGGCAGTCTAGTATGTCTTTGATTAGAACAAATAAGATGAAGGTTATGACACAAATCTGGCAGTGGGAATTTTTATTCTTATTTGTACAGCTCTATCTATCATCAAAAATGAACCAAGAATTTTCTAAACTGAAGCCTGTTACTGCAACTGGAACCATCAGGAGAAAACGAGGGTTTGTCATATTTAACTACTCTGGTTAGAGCAGTGCTTGTAATGCATAGAGTACAGGTTCACACCTCCCAAGACTTTGAGCAAGTCCTTCATGCACAGTTGCTTTGTGCCATCGATGCTTAGTCATTGGATAGTGGCATTTAATAAATGCGTAGTAATAATAATATAATGATGTTCTGCATTAAGTTATTGGATGATTATGTAACTGCTTTCTGCATGATACATATCGATTCTATATCAGTACTAACTGTTTGATGCAACGCTTAGATAAATGATATTCTGTTCATTGATCACTAGATGAATCTTTTGATATCAGAGACATCCATGGCTTAGATTCAAATCCACGTCTCAGATTCATATTTCTACATGACTCCGTACACATTAAAATTTTAATAATAATCTTTTAGCTATGTGATGATGATACCAAGGTCTCTAAAAATATTGTGAAGTTTCACCTACTAGTAACTGAGAGTTTCAACTCGGTGTTTGAAACTTAAGATCTACATTTTGTTGTTGGGTCATGTAAGCCGTAAGGAAAGATTGTTCTGCTTTTGTGGGACTGCACCTTAGTTGCCAGATCTTGTGAAATATATTCATAGAGCTAAATAATAATTTCCTGGAACTGATAGTAGTGGTTGGCAGAGAATTGTGGAAACGGCCACGCTCCGGAATGGGGCATGACACTGATGATAGCTTCTCAGGACAGTCTGTAGATTGGTTTTGTTCTGACCATTCTGCTGTTCTACTGTAGGCATGTGATACAAGAATTGGTAGCTACAGAAAGAATCTATACAACAGAACTTCAAAGCATCATAGAGGTACAACATGACTTTACCTTTCTTCAGAATGATGATGGTTAAAGACGGACAAGTTACCTAAGGGCTGTATTGGAAACGAGCTCTTAATTGTTTAAAATCTGTGAGTGGTGTTTTGCATAGATGCCTTAAGTATGATTAAATTCATAGATTTCCCTCAGTTAGTAGCAGATTGTGAATTTTGCCACTTGAATACTCTCACATGTTTTGTATCAGCTGTGGACCTTGTTACACTGAATTGCTAATTCATCTGGCCACTTGCATTGCTGTTTAAGAATTCACAGTTGGTGATCACTCAAATGATTGTTGTGCTTAGGGATACTTACAACAATTCGATAATCCTGAGCTTCAGAGTATGATTCCAGATGATCTTCGACAAAAGCGTTCTGTTCTGTTTGGCAACATTGAGGACATCTACAGCTTTCATTCAAAGTGAGTTTCACTTAGGAAGCATGGACGAAGTTCAATTTAAACCTTGGAAAGAGGAGAAATTCCTAAAATCAAATATGTGTGATGATATTTTGTCTTTTAAACATGTGGTGTCTTAAGTTTTTCACTTTTGCTACTTTGTCTCTCACCTGATTAGTTGTTAATCTTGTACCTTCTGGTTTATAATCTGTTTTGTATACAATGCAGACCCACTTATGTGCAGTTGACCAGAGACAAGACAACCGCCGCTGCATGTTATTGGACAGCCGGGGGTTCATAGGGCCTTATTGAAATGATGATGATGATATTCGTTTTATTGATTTACCAGATGACAAACCGCACCGTGGCTTACAGAAAAATGAGTCAATAAGATAAGATAAGAGAGAGATTTAACTAAAGTGTTTAGAATGTTAAGTTTTTACAAATGCAGTAGAGTATCATTTTTACAAATGCAGTTGAGTATCATTTTTGTCAGCCTTGGTGTGGCTAGAAAGCTGAAAACATAGGCATTCTGATACGAAGGCACTTGCACTGTAGACGATTTCTTTGTAAATACCCTGAAATTAAATTTCCACTTTGCTGCGTGGATATGGGCAAAAGTGATTGTGATTTAAAACAAATTTGTGATTGTGATTTTAAATGAATTTATGTGTCTGGCCATGTAGCAACATTAATTATTTCCATACATCATTTTAAGCATTGAGTGCCTGTTTAGACTGCCTGAGGTATCTGTATACAGCGGTTGTCACCTTGACTGAGCCAGCAGATTTCAAGAAAATTCTACTGGTCATGTAGCACTACCCAACAGTTGCTGTATCACATGTTAATGTGTCTCACATGTTAAACAGGTAGCATTGGGAGCCGTAGTGCCACCACACGTTATTCAGGTTAACGTGTTGCGTGTAAACAGAGGTGTACTGTATAACCCAATGTATTTAGCATACTTTACTTACTATTTTATTACCAATGCTTGTTTGTTATGCTTCATTTTAGTGTGTTCCTGAAGTGTCTGGAAAACTGTGAGCCAACTGAAGTTGGAAAGTGTTTCACAGATCATGTGAGTGATTTTCTTCTGATGACATGAATTTGTTTGTCTATTGAAACTGCATTTGTTGTCAGTAGAGAAGAATTATATATTGTAATTTTCTTACTTTTAGAACTTGAAAATTATTAGGCTTGCAGAGTTTAAGTCAAAGGAACAATGCAACTGCCCAAATATTTTCATGCATAGTATAGCTACAGACAAAGAAGTGCATAATTGCATGAATCACAAGGATAGAAAACCACAAATTTTGAATGCTGATCCATTTACTTGGAAATATAAAAAAATGAAAATATTTTAAATGTAAAATATCCTTAAGAATTATTTACTTTGTTTAAGTTAAGAGCAATTTCTTGTCTTTTAATTGGACAGAAGACAAAGTTTGAAATGTATGGCATCTACTGTCAGAACAAGATGCAGGCAGAAGACGTCATCGAACGAATGGGAAACTACCCTTTTTTAGTAGTAAGCTGTTTATTTATCCAACATGCTAGTTTTTTTGTTAAATTATTGTTTTCATAGAATCTGTTTTTGTTTTTCTTCCGTTGTGAAGTATTGAAGTTGTAGAATTTAAAAAGTCTGTAAATTCTTACTGTTTTCTGTCTCAAAATTATATACCTGTTCTTAAAATATACAAATTTAATTGAGAAACTACTAACTTATTTTGATGTTCATTTACTGTTATTAATCTGAATATGAAATTAATAATAATAATAAACAAACCTTGCAATTTCTTTAGCTTCATTGTAATAATGATAGTGTACAAGGCAATAGTCAATGACATTCCTACAGCCTTATGCAATCACATCACTTGAAGGATGTCAGTCTGGTTGGATAGATACATAAAGTAGGAAAAGCACATTCGAAACAGATAGGTCAAGGTCAGAGCAAAAGACTGTGAAGGTGCATTCCAGAATTTGGCAGAACAGTTTTCCTGTGAGAAGACCATAGTAGAGCGTTCTAGAGGACCTGTAGCATAGAACTGATATGAAGAGTATGCATCTTCCATAGGTACTGCAGTTGACCACAGTGCAGTGTCTTGCAACCAGTGACCAGTTTTTAAATAGTGCTATACTCCAGTGTGGTGGAAAATTGAGCACAGGCCTACTGCGAATATCACTTCTGATTTCAGCTAGCTGTCATTAGGTTTATAGAACTATGATTCTGTAGCAGCGTATGTATGTGTGTATGTATTAGGACACTTCATATAATGCATTTTACCTCACAAAGCTGCTGTAGCACTTGAGACTTGATTCCATCAAACATTCTATCAGTGCTTGATAGAATGTTTGCTGAAATGTAGCCTGTTAATGCATTTGTCTGTGTTAACAGGAGTGTCAGAAGAGACTTGGTCATCGGTTGCCCCTCAGCTCTTACATTCTTAAACCAATTCAACGCATCACGAAATACCATCTTCTGTTGAGGGTAAGTTGCTTGCGTCTTGTTGAAATGATCTCTCTTTATTCGTATGCTGCAGTCTAAGTCAGTTGTCATATTTTGTCATAATTAATTAGTAGGGTTGTTAATATTTTGACATTGTTCATTATGTTGTTCATATTGAAAATGAGTTTTTTTAAACTGTTAAAGCTTAAGGGACTAAAAAGCCATTTTGTGCTGATGTTGATGTGCTGTTAAACCCTTTCAGTCAATCAACCAATTAAGTTAATGTTATATTCTTAGTGCTAATGTCAGGAAGGCTTATGCACCTCGAGACATGTATGCTAGGTGCGTTTCATAAGTACAAGGGTTAAAGTAATTTGTTTTATTTTCTTAGGTTAACTGGTTTAAGTCTGTAAAACTGCTAGTTTGTTAATGTATTGGTAGAATAAAGATTATAGTTGGTTAATGGTTAACTTATACAAGAATTTGCAAAGAATGTGTTAAAGCTAAAAGTTGTGTTTTATTTTATCATTTTGCATTGCCTGACATTATTTGGTTGGTACATGGCAGGAATTGATAAAGATGACAACAAGTCAAAAAGAGAAAGATGATCTCTGTGACGCCGTAGAGTCAATGAGAGATGTCGTGAAATATGTCAACAACATCTTACACCAAGTCTCTATCACAGGATTTGATGTATGTACACTGGTTTGTCTGTAAATGAAAGGTTTTCCATCTTTAAGTACATTTAAGAATTTCCAAACTGGGTAATAGAATCAGTAATAGAAAGGTTTACTTAATAGTCATGCATGTTAAAAGGGTTCTGATGCTTTACATGAATGACTGTCAATTTAATTCAATATTGTTTGAGAACTTTGAAGTTTATTTATCTTATTCTTGCTTGTGTTGTTTAAATTCCTTTGAGCTTCTGTGTTGTCTTTGAATTCTTGTGTGAAATATTTAAGCTATGACAAACATTATTTGTCTGAGTGCTTTTGTGAATCGTGATCTTGAAATTTTGAAAACACTGTTAAGAGCTAAACACTGCTTAAAAGCTAAACTCAGCTTGTCCATGAGGGCTGTGTTATGTCAAAGGTGTAGTCCAGAGATGAGTACTGTGGCTAACAAGATAATACTTGTGACTAGTGGAGCAACATACTTGATGAAATGCGCTGTTGGCCATTGTAATTGTTAGAGTAGCTTTGAAATGTATTGATATATCTGTACCTATAACTATAATATTATGGTTTTATTGCAGGGGAACCTATCGGATCAAGGTCGTCTACTGATGCAGGGTTCTGTTGAAGTCTGGTGGGGCAAACGGAGGGACAAGAAAGGGGATGCACGACTCAAGGCACATCGAAGGCACGTCTTTCTGTACGAGAAGTGCATTCTATTCTGTAAAAAGAAAGAAGACTCACAGATGAACGAAAGAGGGGTTTACATGTACAAGAACTGCCTTAAGGTATGGCATTATCTCTGCTGGTGATATTCAAAGACAGGTTTGGTATCCCAGAAGTAAGCAACAGGCTTCATCTAAATGATTTCATGGCCTTTCTCTTCTTGCACCTGTTCAACTGTATATCGGAATGTTTATGCTAATATTTTAGAGCCTTGTTAAAGCTTTATAGAACCTCCTAAATGACATGAGAACTGTCGTGGTAGAATTCTTGATTAGGCCACTTGTGTCATGGCATATGTTTCTATGTAGAGTTAGTTTACTAAGTAACACGAACGGCATTTAAGAATCTAAGAGTAAGTATCAAGGTGGTGGCTTCTTTGTATGGATATTAGTTCTTATCTATGTCAATTGTTGTTTGTTGAAAAGACGGATGACATTGGATTAACGGAGACGCCAAAAGGTGGAGATGAGAGGAGGTTTGAATTATGGTGTCAGGGTCGTACAGACGTCTGGACAATCATCGCGCCAAACGAAGACATTAAAGACGAATGGATAAAGGAAATCAAACGACTTTTATATCGCCAATATCGTCATATTAGAGGTCAGCTCTGTTCATAACCTAATCTCTTATTAATGTATTCAGTTAGAGTATCCGTAGCTTAGTTCTTCACTTGGTGTTTGCCTTCTTTAATGCTTACTTGTTCTCTGTGCTATTTTAAACTATTTTTTGCTTAAGTTTCCTTGGGGTCCTTAATGAAGTTAAGGCTGTGGTGCTTGGGATTAAAGATGATTCAGTAAAAGGATTGAAAGAAAAGTGTAAAGTTTGCTGCAGGTAGACGGATTCAGCAAAACTTATGAAATACATGGAAATAATTATTGTCTTTTTAGATGCTTCAAGGCTGTCACAGATTGGTCGGCAGGGGTCACCAGGCAAGTAGCAAGCATTTCCATTTAAACGTTAATATCCAGTGAATTGAAGTTTATTTGCTTTGTTTTATTTCTTAGTTCATTTATTTGCATTAATGTTTCTATAAGTTTTGCCAGCAAAACTCAGTTGACAGTTTGAATTCTAGAGTGAAACAAGGAACGCCATGTATTTTTAAAATAAATATATGTATAGGAGCTAGCATTTAGAGTTGTCTATCTGGAGGTTGAGTGTTTAACCCTTGTCAGAACAGAAAGATACTTTAAGATTCAATTTCACTTATGCCCTTTGGCACACTAAGCTATAAGATGAGTACATGAACAGTAAGTACATTGTCATTGGGAAGATTGTACTGGAAGGAAAGGATTGGCCACCTAAGCCACTCAAATGCTGATGGTAGATAAAAGATGTCTCTAACATGAAGGGAATGTTTTGCTTCTTTACTGAAAATATTTTTGGTATTGTTGCAGATTCTGCAGAATTGAAACAGCTGTCTATGACTCAAACATAACACATTCCAACACTTTTGACACATCCTTGGAAGCCACATTTCAGATCGACTACTGTCCACATATGCACACGTATATATTTCCACCGTTAATATATGTACATATATGTATGTTTACATGTGCAGTATTGTATCATATTTGATGGTGTATGTATACTGAACATTCAATTAATTGCTCAGCCATGTTTTTGAAGTCTGTGACCTAAACTGCTTCACGAAGACTGTAATATATGTCAAAGCAAAGGCTGATTGAATCATATGTCACAAAATCAGGTTATGGATTGGTGGAGAGATGCATTATATGGAGTCAATTTTATTTCAGGTTTTGTTAGCGCATATCCAAGAATACAGTAGACCAGACACCTCGATATATATGCTGGTTTAAGTAATAAATATTGTTAATCCTCTAAATTCTTATCGCTTAGTCGAAACGATTCACAGAACGTGAATTTTAGCAAGAGAATTTTATTCCTGAAAAGCTGCAGAGCTCTGTTGATTTCTAAAAGAACTGATTCAAAATAAGAACTGGCTGATTGTAGTGCTAGTCAAAAGGAGGTGTACTGTAATCCCAAAAGATGCAAAATTTTAAGCAGGTTTTAAGGCATTGGCATTATACTGACATCTGAGAGGATGCAGGCCACTTGGGTAGATCATTTTAAATATTGTGAACGCTGATCTTATGCGGCTAAGGTTTTATGTTGTGTATTTCTCTTAATTTGTCATAGATTGTAGTGCTGGCACAATAGCATTGTTAGTTGAAGAGCTTTAATCAGACATCTAATTTCCATCTAGTCGCTGACTTATTTAGTCAGTGACTAGACCTTGTATCAGATCATGCTTATAAACTCGTGATGGGGGACCAGGATCACTTGTGCTTTCTTTGCATCTTCTGAAGCTTTTAATCTTTTCATTTATGTCTTTTGATTTACTTATTATGCACCATTTGCTGTTTTGCTGATATTCAGTATTTCCTTTTTCTGCAATTTTTACATTCATTCATCAATTGTCATCTTTTATGTCATTCCACATTAAACTCTGGCATTGTTAGTTTTTGGTGTGTTGTGTATATATTAATCTATAATGCTGTGGGACTTTGTGCAGTATTTTGCTTTACTGTATAATAAAGTTGTAATATTAAAGAAGTTCAGTGGAGAACGTATCGATATTTTAGCAGTGTACAGCAGAATATATTGAACACTTTGATGATATAAGTTAGAATTGTAGCTATATTTCGATATTTTGCAGTTCGTTTGATATTTGAAAATGTTCACTGAACTCTGCTCAACTTGAAATTTTCTGGAATTGTTCTTGACTGAATATTTAACACTGATGTTTGATGTTAGTGTTCTGCACAGTTCAACAGATGTTAGCATAGATCTGTGAACTGTCCTCTGCAGTTGCTTCTGCTTGGAATTTTATGGCATTGCTTTGTATTTTGCTCTTTGCAATGTTCGGGTGGTATAACTTGTTACAAAAAAGGTTCATTCCCAAGTAATACCTTGTTGCACCGTCTCTAGGTGACTTCTTTTGTGATCTGTTTAGTAAATTTGTCGTAGAATTTGTGCCTTTATGTACGGTCACTTCTGTTTGTGACTGACTGTAATAGTATTACTGTCTGATTTTATATAAGTAACTGGAAGTAACTTTACATTCTGTTTCAAATGGATCCCTGAAAACTTTAAGTAGTATTTGCTGCTCTGTATTATAAGTTTATTATAAGCTTTACTGTATCATTCCTTTTCTTATCTACTTGGACTTTTATTTTGTTTCAGTCTGGATAATACATAAAATAAGTAATTATTGATGTCTGTGTCAGTTGATTAATCAGTATTTTCAAAAATAGTTTTCTTTTTCTTTCTGTAAAGTTTAAGCAAGTCACAGTGTTTTTTGTTGAGATTGATACCTTTCGCTTCCTTCTGTAAAGTTCAGGCTTTTTACTAATATTTGTCAAGTATGCGTTGCATTTCAAGCAGGCCCTTAGCCAGCCATACGTCCACGCGTCCTTTGGACGGGTGAAAATTATTTTGGACGGGTATAAATTGTGCATGGACGCATTGGACGGGTTGCCGATTGGACGGGTTGCTGAATTATTTCTACAACGCGTTCCCCGTAAGCGCAGGCCCTTAGCCAGCCACTTTAGAAGGCCATAAATTGTGCATGGACAAGACGTCCTAAATGTGATAGGCTATAATGTATAATCCATTCCCCTTCATCTGTGTAACGATGTTCCTTTTCCCACACAAGATACACTTCTCTAGCAGCTATTTATGACCTAGGAATAGGGTAGGTGTAATTAAGTGCCAATTAGATGAGGTTGTTTCATGGTAATTGTTAACTGATTTGACTATATAAATACCTTGACCTTATGAATAATTATAGGGGTTTGGATTGATAACAAGTAAAGTCTGTTCCCTAGGCTATAATAATCAAATAAGGGAATTAAAAATTACAATCTGAAGTCAACAGATTGTATATAAAACAAAACTGTTACAATTGTGATCAAAACCCAAAAGTCATTCAGTGTAGGGGCATTGCAGACTTTTGCAGTCGGACTCATACGGTCGCGGAATCGGGCGGTCGCGACTTCATACGCTCACGGCATCGGGTGGTCATGACTTTGAATGCTTTTGGACGCCCTACTCTATTTCTGGCTAAGCGCCTGATTTCAAGCTCCCTTATTTCCGTGTCGGTGCTATAGAAATTGATTCCAGTTGATTAGATGGTTGGTGGCAGCAGCTTTCTTGGTCTTGTGCTGTTCGGATTAGGTTGCCATTATTCATAATGGCTCAATTGGCCCAGAATAATCTTTGTTTATTTTAACTGTCCTGTTTTAACATTTATTGACATTTGGTACATTCCTTTCATTTTGTGCTTTTTTAGAGCAGCTGTGTTCTTTTCTGATTGATTTGGAAATTTATTTTATTGTCCTAATACATTTGTGTTTTCATGTTTCTGTGAAATTTGTTTTTACGTTGGTGCTGGTTAAAATTATGGGGGTAATAAAAGTCTGGTCTGGCTTTGGACTTTCAGGTAAAGGCCCACAAAACAGATGACATTTTCTTATTTTTCGAGAAACCTGTTGTCATCTGAAGTTGATAGCAGGTTTCAAGAGGTTCATGGGTTCCATATTCTTTACAAATAATAATAGTAATTTTATTATTGTTTTAGTCGCAATATTAATACTGATGCATTTTAATTACCACACAACTTCCATATGTTTCTTAAATTGTGCAAATATTAGACATGCTTGAACAAGATTTTGTATATACTAAACTATTATGGATAAAAAGTTAGTAAAGGATAATTAGAAATAAGATGCTATTAGTTCTTTTTTTGCCTATGGTAATATTTTTTTAGATTGTGAAATTTATTTTTGCAGCTTTCTGTGTTGCAACGTAACAAGAAAATGGTTTATAGTATTGCTTTGAAACATTTGGCTATAGTTGTAGAGTTGCTTCATCAGGTTCTTCTTAATTAAACAATAGTGAACTAGTGTTCTGTTTCTAAGTTTGTGCTTTTTGTTTATAGATTGAAAGCAGAGATCACTTTATTAATGAAAACTGTAAATAATGATGCTTTGTACACCCAACCAACTGCTGTGCATTTATGTTTTAATTTATTTATCTTGACAATAAGTGTATGTGGTTTATCATAAATATAATGATAAACTTTTGAAAACTAGAAATATCGGCCGATAGGGTGTATTCTGTATATAACATTACCAGGCTGTAGCAAACGATTTGTTTGTGTTGTGCATAAAAGTATATAATAATAATAACACGGACAGTTTCTAGAGCGCCGTAACGCCCTTGTCAATCCTACATGCATTATGCTTACGCAAGTGCTGCTATTGACTAATGTTATTATTATTATTGCAACTGTTAGAAAAGTGACTGAATTATTCTTTCATCATGATCAGTAATAATAATGAAAGACCAAAAGCTTTCTTTTTGTTACTACAGCCCTTTGCCTTAGCAATAAAGACTCTAGATAAATTTTATTTTATTATACGGTAGTTCAAAACTTTTATTTGATTAGTTATTATATGAAAATGTGCTACTACTATTATTATTTGTCATAGTGATATTCGTTATTTTTTAAAAACTTAATTATGTAATGTTACCAATTGATATCTGGCCTTTGCGCCACTGAGCAACTTTGATAGGCTCTTAAAAGGTACTGTACAAACATCCAAAGACATGAAAATTATATGATTGTTATGAATATTATTATTATTAATTATGCTTTTATTCATATTCTTATTATTATTTGTATTCCATTCGTAGTAATAGAGTTTATCCTATGGTAAAGCAGTACATATGGCTAAACGTTGAGTTAGATACCATACTCATTGAGGCAAATAATATTGTCCTTTAAAAATGCATTTACTGATCTCTGATCTTTGTTCAGATATTCAACTGCAGACTTCTTGAATTGTACTTGTATTGAAACATAAGATAGCCTCAGGCTTTATCATTGATTAAGTTTCTAGTTTTGTGCTTTCTAAGCTGAAAATATTGTTTTAGAGAATTGCAAAGTGACTAATTCGCAAGTGTATGTTTCAGAAATGTGTGTTATACAATATACAGGTATCATGTAAGTAGCCAACTGCTAGACAAATTAGTTGTACCTTGTGGTTTATGCAAGTGGCAGCAGAGGACCTTGGCTGAAATGCGATTTGAAGGATTTTCCAGTGATAGCACACGTGGCTTTTTGCTGTAACTGATCTAATCTTAGGATTTGTATAACACCTATAAAGCACTCTGCTTTTAGCTTTGGTTGCTTGCTTTGTTAACAAGAGATGTAACTCTGCAGACAGTATTGGAAATCAGATATTTAGTTCTGACTGTTGGTGCTAATGAACGAGTGTTTAGAAAGATGACAGTTTGTAGTGGTTGTGTATTATTAACTGTTAACATTGATTCAATATGTAGGGCTTATGTGCTGCTGACTATGTTAATATAGAACCAGTTTAACAAGCTGTTGAGTCATTTGTAGCAGTGGTCGGGTTTTACAGCAGTTCTTTCATCCCTTAAATGCTCCAATTTGATTGTTAGCGATATAACATTATGATAATGGAGCTACAGAAATCATTAGATTAGATGCATATGCCTGGAACTGAACCTGACCTTACTTGCCTATTGATTTTGTTTTGACTGTGTGCCTGTTAATAAGTTACTCACCTCACTCTATGTATGAATGCTTTGTTTTTGGCACTGTAGAAATGTGAAGTTTACATATCCAAAACCCTTCTGCTACATGTACTTTCGTCCACCTACCCATGTAAGGAAGGGGTCATCCATAAAGGACGTCTGCAGTGAGGGGATGGAGGGCATTCAAATGCGGACAAGGGAAGGGGGTTATGACCAGTGCAGACGTCCACATCTAAATTTGATAGTTTTTTAAACACAGCCTTGTTTCAACCTTCCCCGAGAGACGAAAAAATCAGTGAGGTGATTGCCTACCCTAAAACCTAATGCCGTGTACTAGAACTTTAATACACTCTGAGCTTGAAAACTAGCAGGAATAAAGGTGATTTGAAATAAGATGGAACTGGTAGCTTATTAATGATGTTAGTCACAATGTTGGTTTTTCGTTCATTGGCTGGTTTTTCGTTAATTGGCTTTGGCGTGGGGACGTCCGCAGAGGGGAGGGGAGGGTACGGTCAAATACGAACAAGGGGAGTGAGGGGTCCAAAGTAGGTCATGTTTTGCGGACGTCCTTTAGGGATGATCCCTAAGTTATTTATATTATTAGCAAGGGACAAACACCCAGCTTAGCAAACAACTGCATGCAAAAATACTAAAGAAGAAAGTACAATGTCATTATATGCTGCTCTCGAGCAGTCACGCCATTTCGTTCCTGTTGCAGTCGAAGCCGCAGGAAGCTGGCACACGGCGGCCCTGGAGTTTCTCCAAGAGTTCTGAAGCAAGATTTCAGCAGTGACAGATGAACTGCGCTCCCCAGCGCCTATCAATTGTCCTTCAAATGGGTAACTCTGTCTGTTTTGGGCACGGATTGGAACACGTCCAATGGTGGCTCAAGACTAAATGGCGGTTTATAATAAATTGTATCAAGTGAAAACAATCAACTTAATTAATCTGTTTATGAGTTTGTTGGCTTTTATGAAGAAATAAATGGTATAATAATAATCAGGCAGGGATCTACATTTTTGGGGGCCCTGTGCTGATGGAATGACGGGGCCCCTTACAATTTTAAGAAGCAAGGCAGACAATGACATACAATAACCCGACACATAACTTGTTATACTTTACAGCACATGAGAAGTAGATAGGACGATTGTCACGAGATCACGACTCACGCACTGACATGGAAAGAACATAGTCTGTCAAAGAACAATATTTAGTCATAGCTATGATTGCTATGCATAATGCATTGCAATTTGCACTGTTTCTTTCCTTAATCCTTTATTCTTTATTTTTTTACTTTTACAATTTGGGGGCCCTGTGCTGCAGCACAATCAGCACCGTGGTTAATCCGGCCCTGATAATAATAACAATTCATTCATGCGAGGATTTATATACCGCGCCTTGAGGGGGTCACTATATTTTACTCAGAGGCGCTCCCGACACCAGCACGGTCTGCATTTCGTAGTCGGACTGTCGGGGGCTATAAACTAATTACTTTATCTTGAATTATAATATCCATTTAAAATTAAATAAATGTGATAAAATTAAGGGTAAAACCGTAGTTTAGGTTGGTAAATTGTCTGTATGAATATAATTATTTCTCTGTAGGCCTATTATATTCGGTTTCCACTAGGTTATACAATCATCCAACTTCTATATAGTTTCAATATTTAGGCCTATATGAAATATTTTCATCGATCATCCAGCTTTTCGTTTGAGCTATATTTTCAGCGACCATCCAACATGAAGTTTCAGTTTTAGTAGGCCTATAAAATGTTTTCATCGCTCAACCGCAGCAATAATTTCGGCACAAAAACGATATAGGGCCTATATAATATATTTTCATCGCAATTCCAACTTGTAGCCTAGTTTGAGTGTTATTATGTAACATTTTCATCAATCATCCAACTTCTAGTTTGAATTTTATTATGAAATATTTTCATCGTTCCTCCAACTTCTAGTTTCTGTTAGGTAGCTTATCTAAAAAGGTCCTTGGGTATCTACATAGGCCTAGACATAATTTACCAACCTAAACTACGGTTTTACCAAATTAAGTAACAACAAATAAAAGTGTAGCATTATATATAATATAATTATAGATACCCGACAGTAAGGGCACAGTATAAATAATTATTTATACTGTGGTAAAAGGCTTGTTTAAAAATTGTCGTTGGAACATAATTATTTATAATAAATAAATAAATACTCGAGATAACACCTTTGGTCGTTAGGGGGCATGGTCGCTATACTTACGCTTGGCACAGAGCGCAATAATAAAATTATATTATTTTAGCTTGCTACAATAATGCAAAGTTAGGAAATAATTGAATAATTTAAAAATGCAGACGACCGAAATCCTGCTTTGAAATCTAGCAAGCATGTGATTTGTAAAGCCCGCCCAATGTTTTCCTGCTCACACCATTATAACGTCACGATAAGAAAGTCGATGATATATAAGGATCGTAAAGTATTATATATTGGCCAGGCGCCGTGGCCGCTAAGAAAATTGCAGGCGCACCGTGTCGCTGGATATATCCAAAGCTCGAAATCTGCGCTGACGAAAAAGGCCTTCGAGCGGATCGAACCGACACTATTTTTTCAATTATTTTTAATGAACTTTTTTTCTGAACTTTTAATGAAAACAACGCGACGCTTTAGCTCATTCATATAGGCCTAAAATCAGCGCCGGATTCAGCCATAAGCCAAAAACTACAGCTAGGCCTATAGCAAAGATCTTAGAGTCGTAGACCAGTCTACGACTCTAAGATCTTTGGCTATAGGGCCTCACAATTCACATCATGGGAGCCTAAAAAATTCTGAATTTCTTTGGGCTTTAAAAAAAAATTATATACATGTACTGTACAGTCTGAGAAGACTGGTCCGAGCACGATACCTTTCTGACTCCCAGCAAAGCTTCGTCAAGACATCGACTCCCGACAGTGTGATTCTCGTTAACGTTAACGACCCTTGAAAGACCAGTTTCATTCCAGCTCTCTCCTACTTTGAGCAAGCTGGGCTTCTGCCGACCGCCCAATCTGGCTTCATGGGCCACCATTCCACCGAAACTGCTCTCTTATCCCTATTCGCTAAGGTACTGTCTGATGTTTATATAGCTATTGATCACTCTCACCTCTCTCTCTCTCCTGGTGCTTTTGATGTCTCATCTGCATTTGACATGGTTGACCATGAGATTCTGCTTCAGCGACTGGAACTGTCCTGTGGCCTTTCTGGTGTTCCTCTTCTTTGGTTTAAATCATACCTCTCTGACCGCTCACAGTTGGTTGTCCTTGGTGAAACCACGACTCAGTGGACAGAGGTCGAATTTGGCGTTCCCCAGGGCTTGGTGCTCGGTCCGACGGTCCCAAATTTGGCGTTCCCCAGGGCTTGGTGCTCGGTCCGACGGTCCCAAACTATACATCCTCATCACTGCTGATATCCCTTCTCTATTAACTAAACATGTGGCAGATGGCCATCTTTATGCAGATGATGCTCAGGCTTTTGTACATGGTCCATCAACTGAGCAACTCTCCCTTGTTCGCTCCATCGACCGTCTTGTCTCTGACCCTCACTACTGGATGTCGACTAACCGCGGCAGAGACGCGTCTCTGCCTCAACACTGCTAAGACTCAATTGATCTGGTTGGGGACTAGGCAGCAGCTTGTTAAACTTGACTTGTTAGATTCATAGAAATTTTCTGGGGTGTGGTAATTTTATTCGACATAATTTTTTTAGGGGGTTAGGGGGTCATTGAATGTTTGACAGTTGTTGACAAGGGGAGGAAATCAAAAACTGACTAAAATCTGTTGACATAGGCTAATTAATCGATGATACCATAAGGACCAAGCGGAGCGCCATTGGGACTAGTTATGACTATTATTATGTACTAACTAAAATTAACTAAAATAAAAGATCAGTAGCTATAACTATAACCAGTGGTTAAATTCAGCCGGATCCCGCCGGGTCTGAGATCCGGCACCTCTGATTTGAGATCCACCACCTGCATCGCGAGACCTGCCACCCGAATTATGAGATCCGCCACCTAAAAAAGGAGACCCGGCCATCACCTCAACCGGGAGATCCACCACAGAAAATCATATTAATAGCATTCGTCAGCCTCAACTGTGTTTATAAATACTCACTAGCATAATTAAAATCTACTTGGGCCTACGTGTTTACTTAAGTCGTAAGCATTATCGCCGATCCCAGGAGAATACAGCGATACAGGCCCGGTCCTAGGGCAAGGCGAACGAGGCAGCCGCCTTGGGCCCCGCGCCTTTAGGGGCCCCGCTCTGCTGGCTATAATATTTTCACTGTGATGATATTGAACAGATATTCAAAGAATTGAATAAAACATAATTATTGCTTTCATAGTAAAATGCTATATTATTAAGAGTCTAATTTGCATTTTGTGTTCATTAAAATGATAGGCTACCAAGTTAATTTCGATTTTGCATTATTTTAATACACGTGGTTTTGCCAATACTGCATTGGCAGGAAATCATCTGCGCCATGCCATTTTTTGCTTTGGCCCCGCTCATCGCTTGCTGCCTTGGGCCTCGCACACCCTAGGACCGGGCCTGCAGCGATAAACGTGTGGTTTAGCGTCGGAAATTCTTTACATAGCATGGACGATGAGAACTTTTTATAGTAAACAATTAAAGCTCAAACTAGAAGTTGGACAATTGATAAACATATTACTGACACTAGATGCCGGATGATCGTTGACCATAATTACATACTTAAACTCAAACTAGAAGCAGGGCCGTTTTATCCACTATAGCACAGTAGGCAGCTTGGAAAATAGAACCACAAAAATTGTAAATAACAGCAAATTATTCAAAACCAATAACTTTTCTACTGAAACAGTTTAAGTTAAGCTAATGTGAATACGTTTAGCTTTAATGCAGAATTGGCAGTTGAGTGGCGTTCACGAATGCAAGAGTGCCTATAGGGCCTACGACGACCTTAAAACGGCCCTGGTCGGGTGGATTGTGACACGAAGACGTATACTGCTATGACTGTTGTTGTTATTGTAATGTAACAAAACATTTATATGGGGCCTTTCAAGAACCTCTCCAAAGCGTTGATTGCTTGGCCAATTGATCATGGAACTTCGCCACATTGTTGCTATAGGTTTTTATAGTTACACGAGGGCGAGTCCTGTTTATCTTTTAATCGTATACATAATAGAATACAACTGCATTTGATATTGTCCTCCTTCCGAAATCAGAAGTGCACACACGAGCATTCGAGCTGACCAACTGCGTCTGGTCCTTACACACTGATAGCCTCAATGTACGCTCGAATAGCCTAGGCCTACGTGTTCTCCACGTTACAGGCTGAGCGCTCTAACGAATCGGCTACCGTACCACATGCGATGTTCAGCATTTCTTTTGTGACATTATGTGCATCAACATCGGCATAAATAGCACCAAATGATCTAAATATTCTTCGCACTAAATTGACCTTAGTCTGTTCTACGAGATTACAGAAACATCAACTGCAGTTCGACAATGAAGAGTCGACGGTCATAATATAGATCTATAAGCCTAGTAATTTAGGCCTAGCTATATAGGACTGGACTATTTAAAAGAATCACGTTAATCATGCACTTGTGCTAAGTCCTCCTCGTTTTGATTTTTTGAACGCGTTCAAAAATATCGAATAAACTGTGGGAAGCGAACGGATAGACCAGCGGGAGTCATGTATGTCGTAGACCCCCTACATGGCTCCCGCTGGTCTATCTGTCAGCCATGGTCGCATGAAACTTGTCTGCTTTTTGTAAGTCCCTCAAATCACATTTCTTTAGCGGTGGATGTGGCTGGGAACGTCTCTGCATGAGTAGGTCTCTGAAGAGGCGCTGTATAAATTATCAGAATGAATGAATGAATGAATCGCTTTTGAGAGGTTCATAAAAGCCGCTCGATCTCCTCATATGCAATCATATATGCATACGTATACATACATATATTAGGTAAAATACAGACATAGGCGTAGACTCTGGGGGGAGGCAGCCGGGACACGCGTCTCCCCCCCCCCCAATAATTGAGATGGACTGTATACCCAATGCGACAAGTGTAGAATGAATAACCAAATGCCCACCCAATATTTTGGTCGTACGTATACGAATATACTATAGGAGCCTACATTTAGCACACATACAGACAGACATGTACGTACATACATAGGCCTATAGACAGACAGACAGACATACATATTAAGTATATACACACTTACATGCATACGTATACATGCATACCTACATTCGTACATATTCAGTGGTCCAAAACGTTACACATGCGCATGCTCATGTATATATATAATTGATATGTATACACGACACGTGTAGGATATTCATTATATTTAATGCCCTAGACATGAATTACTCAGTGAATGGTATCAATTCGTAGCAAAATACTGTATATATAGTCAACTGTATAATTAAGTAACTCGATAACTTGCGACGACAATAGTTCCTTTTGCAACTAAGCGTCTGCACAGTAAAATGCATTCCTTTTGAACATTCGTCACAAGATTACTATATAGCAGGTCCATGGCCAAAGGAGCCCTGGGCCTAATAGGCTTTTACACTTGTATAGGCCTAAGTGGTGGCCTATATTTAACCAGGAAGGCTAGTTGGACACTTTAGAACGAACTGGCTTCCGGCAGAATCTGTATGCGCCCATTTGAATCACACTGCTGCAATTTCCGCTCTTCGGGCGCTTTTGAGTTTTTTTTATAAGTTGTTATAATAACAACAACAGATTTACGGTTAACGACCTCGAGCTTAATTTATACGACTGCGTGTCTTACAACGCGGTTTCATCTAAAGAGTCTAAGAGGTAGTCGAGGACGTTGACAGGTTTTTTCGGTGTCGGAGACATCTTCCCTTTGCTGCTAGTAGCAACCCGATAGGAATCCTCTTTGGCGCCACGAAAGCCTGACTCTTTCTGCTCTTCTCTCTGACTATTTTGCCTAAATGGGCCGGCCTTGTTACCACCGTCACTCGATATCATCGACACCTTGTCAGAGATATTATCCTCTGGCGCTACTTTCCCTCTGACGTCGTAATTAGCGATACTTGAAAGTTCTTCTTTCTCGCCAACTTTATAGTTTTTGATCGTCCGTTCCCTGACAGAATTCTCCTCAACGGATTCGTCATAGCCAGCTTTCTCCTGCGCCGCTCTTCCGTTGTCATCAAATGATTGAACTGAGGAATAAGTTTTCTTATTAAGACTTTTCTCCAGCGTTGAAATTCCTTGTGGTCTTATTATTCTTCCGTTATCTGAGTGCGCGAACGAGAACTGTTTTTCGTCATCATAATCATTCTGGAAAGCAGCCCTGTTATAACTGGCTTTTGATATATCTCTCTCCTTACCGTGACCTTTATCGTGTAAGTCGATAACTGATAAATCGTCGTAGTGGCCGTTATTCTTCGTGACCGTGGCGTCGTAGTCGATCTTAGTCGTATTCTCTCTTCTTCCGTTTACAAAGTTCGCATCGAGTTCTTCGAATGGATTGATTGTCCGCTCTGCAGAGGTCATTGATCGCCTGTTTAAAGTATTGCTTCTGATTATTTGAACGCTTTCGTTGTTGCTTGTTTCTGGATTCGTGGACTCAGCGGCGTCTGTGAATGTTTTCCACTTAGGATCTCTTTGTGCCGAGTTTGCCTCATCATTTAAGACTTGTACTAATATCGTCCCTCCATCCTGCCGTCTGTTACCGCCTTTATAGCCACGTAAGGCTGGTTTCGAATGGTCTGACGGAGACCATTTCGAATGGTCTGGCGCGTATACGGAGGTCTTCTCTTCACTAGAGGTTAATTGCGTTGGTTCCCTTAATTCCTCGGAGAACACTGTCTTACCATCAAGGTCATCGGCTACGCTGATATCCCTGCTATCTGGAATATTTACATAGATGGCTGCCATGCTAGCACTGGCTCTGTTTCTTCGATTATTTCCAAGTCTGCCATCGATACTTTTTGAATCAACAGTTTCGTCAGACAAGGTCTGCGCCCTTTTCGAAGTCGTGTTAACTAGGTTTTTTGATTCGCTTGGACCTGAGCTGCCGTTCTGATATTCTTCGATTAGTGTTCGACCGTATTTCTCCGAAATGCGTTGCCCGATGCTGTTGTTTCTCTTGAAACTCTCTGTGCTACGAAGACAATCTTCTTGCGGAAGTGACTTATGATGAAACTCTTCGGACAACGCTCTTCCTTTGTCGGAATCAACTACACGCGGGGTATCGTCGCGTATACGCCTCTCTGAGACAAAAGTGAACCCATTATGACGAACTTCTTCGGGGATTGTGGGAGCTTCCCCAGCACTGCCCTCCAACGCTGATTCGTTAGTAATTCGTCTCTGGTCTTTTTCTTTTTCACTGGCACTTCCAGACGCCAAACTGGTGTCCTCTTCGAAGACTGGAAAAGGCGATGGTAGAGTCGTTGTTGGAGATTCGGGGATGGGTGACCTCGGCTGCAGATCGATCGAATCTGCAATCGAATCAGACGTCGCTGGCACCAGAGGAGACAACAGTGAAGCGGCAGAGTTCGGTGAATCCGAACTAAGACTGTCGGCGCCGCTTGAACCAAATTTAGTTCTGTTGGCAGAGCTGAGCGCCATGTTGAGGGAGTAGAGCGGCGAAATTGACGTCAGTTGGTATGAACGAGCATCACTCGACTCTGACGATCGCTTCAGTGAAGGCGGAAGTTCAATCTGGTAAGGAACGCGAATCTTGACTGCACCGGCGGCGTAGCTCAGCTGAAGGGCGGCCATGTTGAGAGAGGGCGGAAGCTCTAGGCGCAGTTCCTTCGTCAGTCGCTTTGGATCGTTCTCGTCGACGGTCGTGGAGCCTCGAATGATGACGACGTCGTCGATGACCTCGTGTTCGATGTTCTTCGTGAAGCAACCCATGAGGATGTTGACGTGGTAGGCCACCTTCTGTCCGTAGCAGTCACGGATGACACGCGGACTGATGATGTTACGAATCTCCTCCACAGCCGTCTTACCACCGCCGCCGGAGTCGCCTGCTCTCCTTCGCCGACATTTCCGCAGGGTCCTCGAAAGCGCGTCCTGTTCTTCGATGTGAGCCTCGAGCATTGATGCCACGCGGCTCTCCAAGAGGCGCTTGTTCTCCCAGAGACCGAGTTCTCTCAACCTCCGCTCGATCTCCTTCTCCTTCTCGATGTCTCCGACCTTCATCGATTCCTTCTCCTCGCTTTTTCCAGAACTATCCATCGCTCCAGGCTTAATAAACCAACGAAACAACTGTTAACTGTCTTTAGGATAAGAAACCTTCAATGAGCAACCAGTTGTCATATATCGTAGGGCACACACTTAGACTGGTCCCACGCATACAAATGCGCTTATAAATACGAGTAACATAATCTGATCTATCAGACTCCAGGGTGTAGTAAGCTGGCCAGCAGGCTGAAGCCCAGAGACTAAGTCATCACCGTCGACTTTAAATTGTTAATTAGCATCCAACGTCGACGGTAACCTTTGCATCTAATTGAGATGATGAATTCAGACGCTGACTTGCGAAAGCTAAGACAATCATCGTTTGGCAACTGCAGTGCAAAGGCCAACGTCCCTCAGCCTGTAGGATGGCCTATATAGGAAGGGCTGTAGAAAGGTCCAAAGTAAGGCCTATATAGGAAGGCCGTTGACGGTCTCAGGTAGGAAAACTCCCAGCGAGTTGCAGTTGTTGTTGTTGTTATTGGTCCTAAAACGAACAATCAAGCACATTGTGTAGAGCCTGTAGGCATATGCAAATAAGGCGGTTGGGCAATAGCTATGCACGTCCTGTAAACAGAGCAAGACGCGATGGTATTAAGCATTCATTAAAAGAGATTACCATATTAATGTATACTAAAGAAACTGCTATTTTTTTATGAATGCCGTAAGCTGTGCTCTTTTAAAGTTCTCTGCATGCTTGTATGTATGCATGTGCGTATGTGTGTATCTGGACGATTTATACGGCGCCTTTGTAAACCTCCTGCATTGGTGTAAAAGCGCTGCATTGGGCCTAAACAAGCAGAAGAGATAGAAAGCTAGAAGTGTTGATTCTTTGCAATGCAAGAGATTCTCCAACAATGTAGATCTCATACAGACGCAGGAATGCAGCACGCGTTGATTGCTTACCCATGGAATGTCTAAGCCTGAATAATGTGGACCGGTATCCAGCGCAGCACTCTGCCTGTACATGTTTAGTATCCGAGACTGAATGTATAGGCGCAGTCTAGAACGCAAGTCAATTACATGTAGGTAGGGGCCTATGTTTCTGTTCAACGACGCTGTATCATATTAAGGAAGGTGATTCGCGTCGCCCTTCTCCTTTATCCAGGCTTGGAATTGGCATCATCACCGGAGAACTGCAGTGGTGGAGTATTAGGCTTTTGCCGTGGAACATTCTGCGGTCTTATAGGTTCGATTCGTAGTCATTATCAAGGTTAATTATAATCAAATCAGGTTTCATGCGAATGGAGCTCATAACCTGACACGTGTTAAGATCGAACCATCATCCAATCAGTCATTTGCATCATCATCAATAACAACAAACAATATCATCACTATCATTGTCATCATCATCATCATCATCCCATCAGCATCATCGCCTTCAGAACCACCATCACCACTACTACCACCACCATCGCCATAATCATCATCATCATCATCATCATCATCATCATCATCATCATCATCATCATCATCACCATTATAATCATCATCATCATCATCATCATCATCATGTATAGCAATAACAGGACATTTTAACAATTCGTAAAATGTTTAACAAATATCACTTTGGGCAAGTCTTTCTGTTTAGACTTTGAATGTTTGTCGTAGCAGCAAGGTGCATAACTGAAGTGTTTCTACCTTTAATAGACTAATCAACGATGCATTGGTACTACATTCATATATCTCCAAAAGGTATCATCTTATTATATTCCAGTCTATAGAGATTCAAAACAGCCAATTTTTTAATGAATGTAGACTATTTAGTACTATTTACGATGACAGGCGGGAGAATTCTTGTCATAGGCCTAGGCATGATTGAAAAAGTCGCTTCTAATTAAGCATAGCTTAGTTCTGCTCGCTAGTAAATGTAGGCCTGCTGTGTTCTTGCAGATCTCCATTCGCGTGCAGTTGCATTACCATATAGCCGTCGTTTATTAAGTAGGTTTTGTCATCGGATAGCATCCTAACATGAATCACTTGTTTACTTCACGCACAGGAGTACATGACAAACTGTATGAAGTGATCGATTTTGATGTCACGATCGATTTAATCAATATGGCATAAGTTTCAAGCTCTCACTCACAGAATCAAGTAGCCTATAGACTTATACATCAACAACATCCAACAAAATAATACAGATCACTGTGCAGAACTTAATTTAGATCAGCGTGGAGAATTTAAACTATAGGCCCTATGGCTAATCATGTGCTCAATGTGATAGAATTACAAGCCGTAAACAGGCTTCAAAGACAACTATATAAACAAATATAGGCCTATATATATACAGTGATGGGCAATAGTTAACTAAAAAGTTGCTAACTTTTAGTTTAACTAAATTTTTTTAGTTAAGCATGAAGTTTAACTAAAAATAAATAGTTTAGTTAAAACAATAGTTTAACTAAAAAATTTTAGTTGCTAATTAAAAAGTTTAACTAAAAAAATCAGCATGCGCAACTATTTGCAGCAATGAACATTGAACAACTCAACGCGAAACTTATTGATGAACACTGCATGGTTTTAGCATTAACAGCCTGCGTTTTAAAATTCATACACAACTTACACTACGCCTGTAAGTGTATGCTAGACCAGTACACATTGCGTGTTTGAAGGTGAAATTGTCATTGATGCTCTGCATTATTACAGTTCACTTAACCTCTGTTATTGTGAAAATGTTTGTCGTAAAAAGTTGGAAAAAAGTTGGAAAAAGTTTAACTACTTTTTTTAGTTTAGTTAACTAATTTCCAAAATCAGTTGCCAACTTTAGTTAAACTATTTTATTTTAGTTGGAAAATAGTTTTAGTTTAACTAAATAAAAATAGCTTAGTGCCCATCACTGTATATATAATATATATTTATAATATATATAAAATTATATATATACATTTACATAACTACATACAGTAACATACTGCAAGTTTAAGTCATTCGAATATGACGGCTAGCTGCAGCGAACGAAGACAGTTGTAGGCCTGTATACATATACCCTCTTCAGAGAAGGAAAGTTACATTTTCTATAGGCTATTTGAAACAATGGACTACATCCAGTGGCTATAGCTACTATAAGACCAAGTGCATGTCCTTATTTATGAACCGGCCTGTGTATAAGGAACTTAGCCTACTCAGTTCTATAGGACTATAGCAATCATATCATGAATAACTTGTTTACTTCACGCACTGGAATACATGACACGGTGGTGGGGAAATGGTTGAATGGTAACATGTTGGCATAAAGATCCGAAGATAAGAAGAACGCGGATTCGATACCCATTATAACCCCACAAGGTTGACTCAGCCTTCCATTTCCTAGATTGCGACGGTTGACGAGCAGTAGGACAGATCGGCGCCTTGCCTTAGAGTTAAATTCGACTCCTTTTAAACTTGTTATCATCTGTTACTACTATATCATGAAATCCTACTACGTAGGCTATACTTGTCAGTTTGAATCAATACACGAACATTATTATCATTATTATTATTACTATTATTATTATTATTATTATTATTATTATTATTATTATTATTATTATTATTATTATTATTTTTCATAGGCGTAATTTGTGGGGGATACGAGGGATACCCGTATTCCCACTTTTTGGACTGGGGTACCGTATCCCTCACTTTTTAAACAATGGGCCTACCAATCAATATTTTATTATTGTGCCTTCCCAGAGGTCGCTTATGTCGACATAGTGTGTACCACAGATGTACGAAGAATAGAATTCCACTACTGGATTTAATTATATTTAAATTGGAATTACCATTACTATATTAGCTGGCACCGGTCTCGGCTGTTGACGATAAGCTGCGTCCCAGTGCTTAATCTAGTCCCCCTCTTCTGGAAGGGGAAACAAGGTTTCTGGGGGACCAACGAATTTACACCAGATTTTTTTCTGTCATCTCATCCATCTTGAAAAAGTTTCACACTTTTCCTAATTTCATCTTCAAAAAAATTTGATGACCTTTTTTAGTCCTTCGTCCAATTTTTTAAACTTTTTCTACAGCAATTACTCTCTCAAAAAATGTTGATGACTTTTTTTAGGAAATCGTCTCTCGGGGGGGGGGGAACATTTATCCACATGTATCCTGGGGGGAATTTTCCTAACCCTAAAGGTCTCTACATTGTAATATTGCTGGCCTCTGGGGGAACATAAATCCTGGGGGGACATTCCCCCCCCCAAAGGCGTCTAGATTAAACACTGGTGGCGTCCGAATGTTGCTAAATTTAAGTCGATTGCCGACTGACTGGAGCCAATTGCTGACCGGGAGATAGGACGGACACAGACAAGCAGAGAGACATAGAGAAAAATTAGGACAGGCGTAGGTCACCGACTTTTCTTGGTAAAGGCTGACACACAGGTAGGTTGAGAAACAAGGTCGGATGAGTAAGTGGACCGCCAACGAGAACGGGAGATGACATTTTCTTTCCAGAAGACTGACTCATGCCCCATGATAATGTCAATGACGCAGCAGCTAGCACCGAGATAGAGAAAGTCCGGACGGATACCGAGATTATATTAAGGGGACGCCTTGTCTGAAAAAGGACGATAAACTGCCGTTATGGAGGTAAGTTCATCAGCGTTTCATAATCAGTTACTAGCAAGGTAGTATGTCCAAAAAAAACTGCATGCGAAAAGCGAAAATGGAGAAGAACTGTTGACCCGAAAAGGTTTAAATGTCGCATTAGAAGTGCGAGGTTCTATGTATATGAATTGTCCTTTCGCTCCTGCCCCCACTCTAGTATTCTTCTTCTTCAAGTTCTCTGCCCATGGGCAGGTCCAAACGTTCAATGGCGCCACTCCTGTCGATGCTGGGCTTCCTCTTTTAGTTTACTGCATCCATCCACCATCAAACAGTCTAGCGATATCCGTCTTGATCTTCCTTTTATTCTTTTCCCCTACATTCTTCTCTCTATGATAGTTCTCAATAGGGAGTTCCCTATCAGTGGACGTCCACTTTCTCTGTCTTTCTCTTATACTTGCCTTAAGAGATCTTTCCTCTTCCACCTTATACAGCACCTCTTCTTCGTTTTACGCTCAGTCCACATTACCTTTACCATCCTGCGCCACACCCACATCTCAAAGCCTCCCTGCTGTCCTTCTTTACTCTAGTGCTAAGTACAATCAAAATTGAAGAAAGACTCCCAAATGAATCTTTGAGCAAAAAGACCTGCACGTAGTCATTCGTTATCCTGTATATGTACACTGACGTGTATACTCTAGGTTATGCAACCATACAGAACGGACCTGGAGCTACAGGTGATATCATAAAGTGGGGTCAAAAAGGACCTATGACCTGTTCGATGAACTATACGTAAATACGAGTCTTCGAAGGCCAATGACCCTAGCCTATTACGTCAAATTAAATATGACGCAAGTACCTTTGGCCTAATGAGGGTGAGTACATGTCACGGTTCATCTGATTGTCACCCTTTCTGTGCCGACGCCCTTGACGACAAAGTTAGTTTTGAGGTATTTCTTTAAGGAAAGAAAAAGAGTTCAAGCATTCCATGGAGCAACAGCTTGGAACGCACGAGAGCCCACGACAGTTCTGCATCGTGGCTCAACCAAAAGACCCATTTGTGTCATGTGGAGTTTAAATGTGAGATTATTACTCACAGTTACCCCAAGTGTACACCAGCAAATAAAAAGAAGAGTTATTAAGTAAAGAATCACTGTTAAAATTTTTTTTAGTTAAATTGGAATTAAGGCCATGTCGCATGAAAACTGCTAAAGTATACTGGCTCTACTCTAAAATCTGCATGTATCTATCTGTCTGTCTGTCTGTCTATCTGTCTGTCTGTCTGTCTGTCTGTCTGTCTGTCTGTCTGTCTGTCTGTCTGTCTATCTATCTATCTATCTATCTATGAATGGTCTATACCGCGAGAGGCGCTTTATAATGCCCATATACAATACAATACAATAGGCCTATCTATCGTTTCCCTCTTAAATGAATCGTGCTTAGTGGTCCCTTAGGTCTAAACTTCGTCGCCTACAACTTTACACTACACATACAATACATGCATGTATATATATGCAGAGGAGACTATAGCTAAAGAAGTGAGATTCACTGAAGTCATTGTTCATATGTCGAGAGGTTCAAGACTCTTGAAAACAGCGCTAGGCCCGTAGATTTCTAAATGGGTCGAAATCATTCGCAGAATTAGACCTACATTCTTTTGAAATGGCGCCACTGTTGCAACGAGTAAGCAACATAAATTATCCGTATGTCTGTGCCTATGCAGAAAAGGGTGCGAAAACCTAAACAAACAAGCATAGGCTATATATAGGCTATATACACACTTATGTCTAGATGGAAGGACAAGCATGTGAGCATAGATACAAAAAAAGGCTCGTGAGAGCCCTAGTCTTTCCAACGGTTCTGTATGGTTGTGAGTCTTGGACAATGACAAAGAACATGGTGAAAAAGGTCAACGCATGTGAAATGTGGATATGGAGAAAAATGTTGAGAATATCATGGACAGAGAAAAGGACGAACGAATCAATACGAGTGGAGATTGGTGTCGAGAATGAAGAGTCATTAAAACAAAAAGCGACAAGATTGAAGCTTGGATTCTTTGGTCATGTTATGCGATATGATGGGCTAGAAAAGGAAATGATGTTGGCTTGTGGTGAGGGGAAGAAAAGACGGGGTCGACCAAGGAATAAATGGATGGATGAGATTCACGATGTAACTGGCATGAATCTGGAAGCACTAAGGGACCTGACTTCGAATAGGAAGCAATGGAGAATGTGTGTCGTGGCGATCGCTAGAGCTCCAGGAGTTGACAGCACAAGGTGACAAGGGTGATGTCTAGCTGACACATCTGTGCAGGTCTATGGTAGATTAATATTGGCCTAATACGTATACATGTAGCTTGGATTTCTATTTACATGCAATGCATGGATACATGTGTTTGACAGCATCTGAATCAGCTGCGTCAAAGTTAAACGCAAGGTTTCATCACACTAGTTCTACCACATATATGTACATGCGCAGAGTTACACTGTATATAGGCTAATATGTAATGTAACAGACCAATTGTATAGCGCATCTAATTACGAGCCTTTCAGAGTCGCTGTCTACGCAGCTATCAGTCAGATTGGAAAAGTGTGTATACTATACAGTAGATATAAATAAAAGGAAGTCGTGTAGAATAATTATTATTAAACATTTACGACCGAATGAGGAAGGCCTCTCTGTCGTGTGAAGTGTTGTCTTGGTCGTTAAATTAAATGAATTTCTCATGAAGTTCATGTAGGTCTAAATTGTAGCGAACGCATGCATAGTTATGGCAGAACAGTTAACTGTTGTAACTGGCAAATAATAACTAAACTACTTTCAACGTAGTAAAAAAGTAGTTAGGGCCTCACCTTTCCAAAAGTAGTTGTAGGTTACCTAATATAGTTTGACTATAAAATTCCAATTTAGAGTTAACTACGTTACTAACTACTTTTTCCGAGTGTTTTCATTTGCGGACTTTATGCGAACATGTCTCCAGTGAGGTTTATACAGTTTGTAGCACTGCTTGCTTGATTGCATTTTCAAGTATAGGCTATATATGGCTTATATGAAAGTTGTCTGATAACAGTTGAATAAAGTGACAACGAATACGCCTATGGCTTAGCAGCTTGTTCTGACGGTGTTTTAGTTAATTTTTGTCTTTAGTGCATCAGCAACTGATCAATTCCCATCTTACAGCTTGAGCAAACCTGGTTAAAAACGTTGTTTCGATAGTAAACTACTGGTGCAGTCAGTCTTGTTGTCAAGACCTTAAACCTCAAGACCAAGACCAAGACTGTGAACCTCGAGACCAAGACCAAGACTAGATTTGAACCTCAAGAACAAGACCGAGACCAAGACTCCAAAAAATCGCATTCAGGTCAAGACTTCTTTTCCTTATAAAATTGTCAAGTCGGACTACTCGCCATTTTAATGAAAACGTGAGTCTTTTATTATATTCACGCAAATTAACTTTAAATGCAGACTGCAGAGAATTCCAAATTCGTATTTACAAAAGTCCTTCATGCAAAATGTTATTCCAAATGCCTTTTGTATTTTATAAAAACCAATTCGCTCAGAATTTTCTGACCATTGTGGGCCTCATAAAAATTTCGCCATGTGAAAAAATACTTTCCATAGGTGCTGAAGTCGCTGGCACACAGAAGCTTTTCAAGCACTGGATTTAAATGTACAAATCGTGAGCCTTTTTGGAAATCAGACCGTCTGGCTCAGAAAAAGTCACGGCAGGGCTTCCAGATACAGGGCAAATTAGTTGCTGCTGCCGATGGGTTTCTCTAACCAACAAGATTTGTATCCGTCCGTAGGTATTTGTCGTAGGCTATGATGCAAACAGGCTTGATAGTTTTTGTTATTTCTTCAGTTTTGTTAAATGACTGTTCATATTGACAGCCGGTCTTGGTCTTGGTCTTGCGAGACCAAGACCCTCAAGACGAAGACCAAGACTTTTGGTCTCAAGACCAAGACCAAGACTTTTAAAAACGAACTTGAGTGCACTCGAGACCACATTACCCACCCCATGAACTACACGAGATCTGCCATCTAAAGAGGTGACCTGTCACTTTGAAGAGAGATGCGCCTCTAAGGTTGTGATGGATGGCTCATTTAATGTGTCACGCTGTAAAGTGCTCTGAATAGGCTGACAAAGTGATAGATACACACCGGTAAACGTGCATTGGTTACAGTAATCGACGATATGCATCGTGTTTCACGCATTCTATTTTTTTTTATCTTCCTACATAGCGAGTAGCGAATTGGCTTTAAAAATTCACCAGATAGGCTTAGAATTTAGATTTGCCAAAAAATTTGGAGATTCACCACCTCTGGACGAGCATTTTAACCACTAGTTAAACTACTTCAGTAGGCCTACAAGTAGTCATAGATTGCCAATGACGGTAATTATCCCAGCCAGTATGCCCATACTGAGCCCATATAGAACCCGTATTCCCATATGGGTCCTGTATAGAGCCAATATAGGCATTATATAGGTTCCATATAATGCCAACGGAAACGCTGGCTAGGATGAACGTCGTCAATTTTTAGTTTTTAGTTTAATGAGATTATAAACAGAATTTATAGGCTACCTTTCGTTGTTGTTTAGGCCTATCACCATGCAATTCCAGAACTGTTCTGGTTTTTGATTTGCTGTATATGCATTGTTAAAGACATTTAATACTGTAACCCAACCTCCAGTTCGTACACAACAGATTAGGGAAGATCGTGCACGCACGAATGATTTAGTGTTTTCGAGGCACGCGAGCACTTATTTGAGGCGATAAATACAGGTTTTCAATGCGACGATTAGCATTCATTAGGGCCTACCTCCACGAGCTCAATCAATCAATATTCGTCTCTTGACTCTATTCAACTTAGACAGGTTGACACAGACGCAACTTGGATTACAAACATTAGCCATTATTTGGTTTGTCTATAGCAGTATAATGTTTAGGCGGTTATTCACTAAATACATTCTAATTATTAAGAACCTATGGGTTCAAAAGCGTCAGTGCCTGAAAACTCGACATAGTAATAAGTCGCTAATTCTACTCGACTCAGAATGTCCTCTGCTAGCGTATACTTAATCAATGAACGCTACAAACTTTTATGATGTTTCACACCGAATTCTCCCAGACTGTCTTTATGCTCATGTATAGGCGTAATTTTCGGGGGGAAGTGGGAGTACCGTACACCCTACTTGTTGGACTGTAAGGTACTGTACGTACTTCCACTATTCATACCCAGAACAAGCCATGCCCAGTATTATTTTCTCAGAGGTAGACCTTCATCTGAGCCCTCAAGACTCAAAACAAATACCGAACATCATCATCGTCGTTATCATCATCATCATCATCATCATCATCATCATCATCATCATCATCATCATCATCATCATCATCATCATCATCATCATCATCATCATCATCATCATCATCATCATCATCTACATCATCAACAACAACAACATCATCATCGCCATCATTATTATTAGGTTATTATTATATTTATTATTATTTACGGAATAAAAACGGCGCCGTTATAATTATTTAACAGTCACAAAGGGGAAATGATGCGAAAATTGGTACACCCGCATTCTAGACTACAGTTACGCCCCGTGCTCATATCCAACGCAATTTTCGAGCATAGGCCTATCACTATCCGTAGGCCTATAGCTGCATTCCAGCCGTGCAAGCAACAGGTAGCTTAGCACTATTTGCACCTGAATCTCGCTCTGACCTGGTTTGCTTATAAAACTCAGTCCCATCTAATCCACTGGAAAGAGATATACCTACCTACCTACCTACCTACCTACCTACCTACCTACCTACCTACCTACCTACCTACCTACCTACCTACCTACCTACCTACCTACCTACCTACCTACCTATCATCTATCTATCTATCTATCTATCTATCTATCTATCTATCTATCTATCTATCTATCTATCTATCTATCTATCTAAAACATTTATATAGCGCCTCTTCAAGGAATCTATTCAGAGGCACTCCCGATCCAGGCCCGGTCAAAAAGAAATGTCTTAATGAGATTGTAAAAGGAACCAGAGATCCCTATAGGAAGGGAGCGAATCTCAAGAGGTAGATCGTTCCAAACGGCAGGACCAACCACCGAGAATGCCCTACGCTGTGCTATGGCGGTACGAGCGTAAGGAACAACGAAGTCTCCCCGGGATGCTGAGCGCAGGGATCTGCCCCCCCCCCGCACAAGCAGAGGTAAGATTAAAAAACTCACGAAGGTAAGCCGGTGCCCAGCCTAAGACACATTGCATATAGGCATGAAGCAGTTTGAAGCGTTGAAATTGGTGATATGGTAAATTAACATTCATTAACATTAATAGTTCATTAACTGTTCATTAACAGTTCATGAACTGTTCTTCAACAGTTCATTAACAGTAGGCCCTACTTCTGTCAAACTTGGTTAAATGCAGAGGTGGCGATCTTGTTTGACAGGTGGGGGACACTTTAACTGGGTCAACATGCACGAATAAATTTTTTACCTATTTTTCTGTGCACGAAAAATGCGTTAAAAAGCAAGGGGCACTTTGTAACCAGTGGCGGCGATCTTGTCTGAGAGGTGGGGGGACAAGTCGGCCGTGGTCTGGTTGATGACCTCTTTTTTAGGAAATCATCTCCCCCCAAATTTTCTTACTTTGTTAGGAAAGTTTATGACTTTTTGGCGATTTCATCTCCCAAAAAAGTTGATGACCTTTTTTTCAACTCTTTTTACAACTTTTCGTTATGGTCTCGCGTCTCGTCACAGTACCTTTTTTCAGAACGTCATCCCCAAACATTATTACACTTTTCTTCTTTTGAAATTCTTCTCCCACAAAATTTCTATTACTTTTCTTCTTACTTTCCTTACTTTCTCGTAATTTTCGGGGGACACTTCTCCTGAAAAATTACATTTTCACCTCATCTGGTCCAAAAAGGCTGGCCTTTTTTAGTCTTTCTTCTAAATTTGGGGGGTCAGATGTATGGCGTGTCCCCCCACTCTTAAAGGTGGGGGTCATGTCCCCCGCGAACCCCCCTAGATCGCCGCCCATGTTTGTAACGACATGTAGATATATATTTTCATAAAATTGTATAATTTGCTATGCTGCAGGTACATTTTCTCTAATGTTTCGTCCGTGTACAGAGTTCTTGTCGCCACTCCTGTCAACCACACCTCACGTCCTGCTTATACAATATACATGTATACAATATACATGCATATAATGCCTCTGTATCCGAGTATTAAGCTTTCGCTGTCTGTTTATTTACAGAAATCTACAGTGTTTAGTCTACATTACAGAAGTCTAAATAGGTATAATCTTCAGTATTTTGATTACTTACCTGCATATCGACATCCACACTTTAATATCACAATCTATGCATAATGGACCTATTATAGGCTTATAGAGTATATAGGCAAAAGTTAAACTGAGAAGGTATTGACCATTTCAGACCACGCGCCGCACTCTACAACTGTTTAAGAACGATATGTAGGCCTAAGCGTTTAGCGTACGACCTTCGAGAGTAGGATAGAATTGATCTACATGCGTTTATCCGAATAAATCAATGGTTTGTCGAACAGACTCATGTCTTACGTCGACTAGCTGTCGTTCAACAACTGTGCCACAATCGCCTGGATATAGGTCACTCAATGTAGCCTACGTCCAACCGGGCGTTCAAAGTAGCCTGTGTATAGGCTCGATATATTTACCATGGTAACGAAATTGAAGGTAGGGCCTACCTCCCATCGGTTGTTTGCGTGTCGATGAGACGGAGTCCTTTGACAATCGATTCCCAGAGGAAGAATCCATTAAATCACTACATCATCCAGTGGGTCACATGCTAAATAGATGCAGTTGCATCGCTTGCTTTCATTAAGGCACGTAACGCATGCAGAAAGCTCACCTGTTTCGACGTTGAGATGTGGCAGGTGCTTGCTACATGTCTCCTTGCCTTTGCGTGTGTAGGCGATATGTCTCCTTTTCCATCAACTCATCGCAGCTTCCCTGCAGCAGCGTTTATGTAGGCACAGCCCGAGTCTACTCCGCAACACAAACAGACTACGATATAGTACTATGGCGTCTATAATAGGAGAATAGCATACCGTTGACTGCTCATAGCCGTGGCCACTACAGGCCGCAATGCGTGCAGGGCAGCAGGTGACATCACAGGTTCACTGCAGGCGCATAGGCATCCGCGTTAATGACATGCCCAGCGTGTCTTTCTCTGTTTTCACGTACATGTACACGTTCAAACCGTAAGCCTGTCTAATTGTATCTGCAACCTTGAATAAATCAAACGAAGATCTATGCGAAAGTTTATCTCATAATTATATATATATATATATATATATATACATATTTACATGTATACATACATGTATGAATATGGACAGATGTTTATCAACTGAACTCCTATATATAATTATATCACATATGTTACATATAGGCCTATGTCCACTATAAAATATCCACTGTTAGGTAGGTCCATATAAATGTGCCTTTGATAAAGCCTCGATACTCGATACTCCTCTTGAATCCGACTGCACGTGTATAATTATGCTTAGGCCTACGTAGCCTACATACCCAGATATAATAAAGAGGAGCGAGTGAAAATGAGAATGGGGTGAAATGTTAAGCCCCAACACATGCATGACCAGATATCATAATCGGCTTCATTTATAGCTGTTGACGTGCCACCCTTTCGTCACGCTTCAGCTGATCTTGGGACTCGCCTGGGGAGCGAAGCTGTCGTCTCAGTAGACCATAGTAGGCCTATGTTATCTGCATATACAAGCATACACAAGGCTCATGTGTTTGCTCAAGCATCAGTGGGGTTCATCGTCAAAATAACCCGTCGTATGTTGGCTGACTGCTTTGTTGCAAAACACAAATGTACTTGCATACAACAATATGTAGCAATATTTCATGTCTGAGACATTTTGTGAAATGGCTGGGAAGCTCTGATCGAAGGTCAAAGAGTAAAAGTCCTACGCTACATATGCATATATACTCATGCGAAAGCGTAGGCAGCACCTTAGCTAGCGAAAGCAATGCTTTGGCGAGGGGCTTTAAATTAAGGCTCTATAAAGTGTCTACATACGTTTAGGTCTACATACAGGCATACTTACATACACAGTCGACGTCGTTTAAGTGTCTCGGAAGTCTCAGGAATGCCTTGAACTTATGCACTTAACCTACTTATGCACATAACAGAAGATCACATGTACTGTGTAAAATTGGCTAAATGTACTCTTATTTAATAACAATGATGGACCCTACATACTATATAATAATAATTATATTCTTTATTATTTCAAACCGACAAACGCAGTAAGATTACATTGAAACATGAAAGCAAAATCAATTTCTTAATTAAACACACGGTTTGGCAGCCATGCAAGGCGCCGCCCTAGAGGGGGTTACGGGAATCGATTCGCGTACCTTATGATCTCCTGGCCATAAGTGTCACCACTACTCTATCCCCTCCCCATATATAGGCCCTAATGCCATCAGTAGGCTAAGTGGGATGTTTACGATACGGTTTGCACACTCCGGACAGATAACAGTTATGTTACATCGCCTTCTGATACCGACCACAGTGCAGCTAAGACACGCTACTAGAAAGCCAGAGTCGTTTGCTGTCCACAGGCGAACTGCGTATAGTCACCCAGAATGTTCTGAGCTTCCTATGCAATTAAGGGCGTTGATATACACAGAGCAATGCATAACTTGCCTGTAGTCGGCTATGCACATAACCGAACTGTGCACATAATTATGCGATATATGCACGCGCCCGGAGTTGTCTTCAATTGAAAATACCCTACATAGAAGGAACAGGAACGACTGGAGAATTGCATTGCGTAGATAGGCTACTGCAGGTCTATACCCTATACAGGCCTACGGCTATTATTTTATTTTCGAGAAGGCGATGATTTGTGGTGACGTGTAACCATTTATTAAATTATTTATTTAATAAATGTCACTATTTCGTAACATAATAATAATAATAATTATTCTTTAATTAAGCGCCTGCAAACGCACTGCGCTGTACATGTTATGCGATAAATCTTAACTACTAACAGAACAGACAGCCTGCAATACACGGCGCAAATTGCAGCCTACAAAGCATGTCCGCCTATGGGACTCGATCTCTGTACCTCTCGCACTCTACGCCAGATGTTTTCCAATGCGCTACCTCGATGAGTATAATATATAACTGAATTCTATGCAGCGAGCAGCAGACGTCTACAGGTCTATTATGGCCCTTCATTCCCGAACGATGCTAGGCATACGTCTCGATTGATTTCCGTTGTTTTCCCCGCTGTCTAGACGTAGGCGTGTTCCGCTTCGGTTGTCTGCACTGACGTCGTTTTTTTATTTTCACGCAGCACATGCTGCCTGTACGGTTTGTTTTTATTTTCGAGAAGGTAATGATTTGCGGTGACGTACGTCTCACCACTTCGTGACATCTCGATGAATATCTGATCAGACGTTATAATACAGATGGCGTTTGTTTTATGAATCTTGCTTACAAATGGGGGCCTACTCATGGGCGTCAGCAGGAATTTTTGTAGGGGGTTGCAACATTTCTATAGGGAATGACGTTTTTGCACAGAACACATCACAACTTTAAAAATAAATAATGGTCAAGGACTTCACCTAACTAAAGTGTTTTTTCGCATTGAAAATCGTGTTGGGACTTGTAACGATCATAATAATCAAAAGATTTTTTAAAATATGTGCAAAATCTTGCATCCAGCCAGTAAAAGCGTTGTCAAGAACAGTTTTAATGTACGTCATGGTAAGAATATTTAACGGTTGGTAGGCACTGAAATGTATAAAAATGCATTGATCCAGAACCATGAAAAGTGAGAAATTTATGTAATGATCAAATACCTCAAAATGATATAAAATAAAAGGTATACAACATAAAAACCCACTAGTAAGCAGATGACTCAGCAGATTTAACATGACAAAACTATTCAATTCGTATACCCATCTTTATATTCATACACCTATCAACTGCAACGTCTCATTTTATCCTGAAAATCAATTGTACTCAAAGGAATACCTGCTCTAGATTACCGACTGTAGTATAACTTCTTAAATACTATAAAGAGATGCTCCAAAGCTGCAGTAATCAAATTATTGTGGTTTTATCACTGATAATATTATTTAAAAGTGCTTCTGGAATAACTATTTAAGGAGTGTGCACTATCTAAATTATAAGTTGCCTAGTTCTGTCAGCAAACACTGACGACACAAATATATACATGCATATATACACAAAATTCAGTTTTGGGCCAGATTACAGTCACAGTCAAAGACAATTCCTTATCTATATGAAAACTTGATCCCAGGAGAAACAAAGCCGATTTAGACAAAAAAAGGCCCAGTGCATCTGCACTCGTGTTATCAAGTCGTTGGTGGAGATGTACCAAATCCACCGTACCAAAGAGGCGCTCAGTCAAATCTGATTAAATCATCGTGATCACATTATCACAGATCTCCTGGATCACAATCTAAAAAATCAACACATATACCAAAATTCAACACCAAAAACTATGACAGAATACGACTTTAAAAGACGAAATACAGAGGAACGATAACTGACTAACTGCTGCAAGATAGGTTAAGGCACAGCTACACTTGATTTTCAAGGAACCTATTACTGAAAATGTACTGCCATAAAAATTAATGATATTCATTTCGATTCACATAACCCTTTATGACAAGTCTGCATTATTATGAGGCCCTTTCTTTTGAGATCTATGCCCCAACCTCATCATATATAAGAATTCATGTTTAAATGCTTTGTGTTCTAAGTGTCTGGTGTATTTCCTTACTGGCCTTTACACACAATGCACATAGCTTAAAGGCATACAAGATAGAAACAAATAGTCACACATGATTACATACATACAAATATATAAAATCAAATGTCGTAATACTATCAGTGATGGGCAATAGTTAACTAAAAAGTTGCTAACTTTTAGTTTAACAAATTTTTTTTAGTTAAGGATGAAGTTTAACTAAAAAAAATAGTTTAGTTAAAACCATAGTTTAACTAAAAAAATGTTTAGTTGCTAACAAAAAAAGTTTAACTAAAAAATATGCAACATGCAACTATTTTTCCACAATGAACATTGAACACAATAAAAAAACATTTTAACACTACATGGTTTTAGCAATAACAGCCTGTGTTTTAAAATTTATATACTGCTTATAATAATAATAATAATAACATTTATTCTTTAATTAAGCGCCTGCAAACGAACTGTGCTGTACAAGTACATGTTATGCGATAAATCTTAACTACTAACAGAACAGACAGCCTGCAATACACGGCGCAAATTGCAGCCCACAAAGCATGTCCGCCTATGGGACTCGATCTCTGTACCTCTCGCACTCTACGCCAGATGTTATCCAATGCGCTATCGGGCCCCCATAGTACGCCTTAACTGTATGCCAGAATAGTACACATCGCTAGTTTGAAGGTGAAATTGTCATCGACACTCTGCATTATTACAGTTCACCTAACCTCTGTTATTGTGAAAATGTTTGTCGTAAAAAGTTGGAAAAAGTTTAACTACTTTTTTTAGTTTAGTTAACTAATTTCCAAATCAGTTGCCAGCTTTAGTTAAACTATTTTTTTTAGTTGGAAAATAGTTTTAGTTTAACTAAAGAAAAATAGTTTAGTGCCCATCACTGAATACTATAACACAATCAAATATAACTAACTCTAGAAACACTAACACCTTAGAAAGGCATACAACACTTGATGGCACTTCTATCATATTCAGCATAGAAAAGCAGAAATCTATGTAAAACAAAATACAATGTGCACAATGGTACAGACACAAAGTTAGGTATGAACTTGCACATGACACTCCATCTTTATCATTGAAACTCTTAGTACAAATGAATACATAATCAGACCTCACCTGAATCTAGATCGAGCTTTAGTTTTTTAGGAACTGAATGCACCGTCTGTTCTACGAATCCCTCGATATCAATGTCTGCTTCTGTCGCATTCAGCGCTGATAACGTCACTGGAAACACAAACACCAAACTCAGTCAATTACATATTTTTATAAACCCACAGAAACAAATCCAGTTGGGACTATTGAAACATTATACACACAGGTACTTCTGTCCAAATTGTCATTCTCATTGTTTACACTATTTTGCAAATTTCACTATTCTATATAAAACAGTTAACACTTACATAGATATTAACCAACTTTATAATCTTAAGTACATTTCTTGTCTCCATCAAACACATCCACGCAGTTACAGACATGCCCTTTTCTCTCCATCCGAGACAAATGTAGCAGGTAAAAATGATGAAAAAGCATTCAGTCGTAATAACTGCCAGCTGGGCTTTGCTGCAGCTCATCTGCGGGTTCTCTGCTGCCCCGTACAAGGAGTTCAGGGTAGCTGCCACCTCTGCTCTTTGGGGAAGGGGTGCTCGCTGTGCCTTTTGCTCGCACAGCCAGCGCGCAGAATCGTGCTTTCTCAGTGGTGGGCCAGACTGCATGGAACGGGCTACCCTGGAGCTGCGCCTGCTCCCCAGAACTACCTCTGAAACCTCCTACACTAGACTGAAAACTGTCCTATTTGGCTGTGCTGGAGTCGGGAGCACCTCTCAGTAGCCCCCTTGAAGAGGTGTTATACAAATACTCCAATGAACTGAGAATGAATTACTAACCAACGGACATGTTGTGACTGTCTCTCTTGTGACTACTGTCTGTCGTAAGAAGGCATGATGACATTTGCTGCTGCTGAAGGTTGCTTAGCCTGGCTTCACTTGATGACAACGGAGAAGGCAAAGACGAAGGCGAAAGACCTAAATCTTGGTATGTTTTCTTTTTCATTTGTGTTTCCATCTGTGAACTCTGAAGAAGCCTTGCTTCATTTGATGACAGCGAAGATGAGAAATGCGGAGGTGACATACCCATATCCTGGTACGCTTTCTTTCTCATCTGGTTTTCAATCTGTGAACTAAAGTTAATAAAAAACAAAGAACAAGGTAAAGTACCATCTTCTTAGGATTGAAAATATAGCTTGCATTCAATGTCTGATTATTATTACTCTAGACACCTTACTCTAGATACAAGTTGCAAGACACTTTTTTACTAAAATCACGTGTCACTCATTTTTGTAGCAGCATGCCACATGAATAGAGTTTACACCCACCTCATGTTATACTGCCAAATTGCTGAGCATTTGCCTTTAACATCTTAAAGGCAATTGTCAATTATTACAATGACTACACCAGTGATATTATCGTTAACGAAAACGAAATAGAAACGAAAAAGAAAAGCCAATCGTTAACGAAAACGAAAACTAAAACGAAAAAGATTTTAGAAATGGAAACGAAATAAAAACGAAAACGAAAAAGATTTTGGAAACGAAAACGAAATAAAAACGAAAAAGAATGGATGTAAAACTAATAAAAACTAAAACGAAAATGATTTTTGGAACGAAAACTATTGAAAATCCAACCATGTATATTATAAGAAACGAGATTCGAAAATCAAAATCCAACCAAGGATTACAATTTTGGCGCCGCAGTTGAACGGCGCCGCAGTTGAACGGCGCTCGTGTATAAATTTTTGTCAGAATACAATTTCCTGTTTCCGGTCAACAATCTCTACGAAAGTGTGGTCACAGTGGGTGCATATTTTACAAAAAAACAATTTAATTATAAACAATGAGTCTAGTCAAGCTTTTATCCGGTAGGAGACGCGAAAGTATTGTATGGGAATACTTTGTATATGAAGACGATAACGATAAAAGCCGATGTACAGTTCTGAATGATAAAGGAGAGCCGTGTGATGTTCGCATAGCTGGTACGTAACTACGCAATTTACGCATCATACTCGCTACTTTTTCCGCATCCTTCTTTTAACTACACATGCACTGTTATTTCTTTCATCTCGTACTACAGATTTATACTGATTTAATTATGCGTAGTATACCGTTGTCACCAATTGCACGATTATATGATTGTATGTATTAATTTAATAAATGTAATTAGGGTGACCCTGATAGCGAAGCCTTATGTTCCTTATGGGTTTACCTATTGGCGCCATTGCATGTGATTGTCTGTAAATGTATTTTGTTACATGGTGATCAATAAAATCTGAATGAATCTTAAATCTGATATTACACATACTTATTCTAGTATGTGAAAATACAGTAATCACAATAAGACAAATGTTTTGCAATTTTTTTGTTGCAGGTAAAAATCCAACAAATCTTAAAACACACATAAGTCATAACCATGCCGAGGTTCACATTCAATTAAATGCAAAGGAAGATAAAAACAAGAAAACACAGTCTCAAACACAGTCTAAGCGTAAAGTAGAGGACATGGACAGCCCGTCAATACAGACCCTGGATGCCTGTATTTCAAGAAAAAGAACCTCATACTCAACCGATTCTACAGAATATATTAAGCGACTGGAGTCTATAACAAACTTTATCATAGAAACTGGGTATCCTGCAGCAATGGTGGATCACCAATCTTTCAAGACGATGCAGCGGACATTTGATCCAATGTTTCAGCCTCCATGTTCTGCAACGGTTAAAAAGTCAATAATGTCCCGATTTACTGCAGGCAAAGAAGAATTAAACAAGAAAATTGAAAACTGTAGAAAGTTAACGATATGTTTGGATGGCTGGTCAAAGAAGGGTTTAGCCTGTTCTTTCCTCGGAATATCAGCCTGTTTCTTTGATATCTCCACCGAGAAGGCAATTCATGTCACGCTTGCCATCGACAAAATCCAACATCCTCACACAGGCAAGATGTTGTCAGATTCTTTGTTCACTACACTCAACACCTGGAATATTTCAACCGATAAAATATTATTGATTGTCACAGACAATGGGGCAAACATGGTTAAAGCAGTGAAGTTGTTGCAATCTTTTCTTTATGTGGACTTCTAACAGCAGGCAGACGCAACAGGATGTCAAAATCTTTGGAAATGCGAGCCTTTCTGAAGTTAAATGGTAACATTTTATAAGACTGCTTAATAAACAACCTTCCTTAATCAGTACCACTGATGGACAACTATTCTAGCAACGACTACAGCAATTTCTTCTTCATTAAAGGTATGCTAACCTACTTTTTCATAACTTTCATTCAAAGTAAAATGATGTGAAAAACTAAAACTAAAACTAAAATGATTTGAAAAACTAAAACTAAAATGATTTGGTTTTGAGAAACTGAAACTAAACTAAAACTAAAATGATTTGAGGAATAGAAACGAAATAGAAACGAAAATGATTGAAAAATGAAAAACTAAAACTGAAACTAAATAGAAATGATTGATACCTGACAGAAATAGAAACTAAAACTAAAATGATTTTAGGAACGAAAATAACACTGGACTACACAGATCTGAAACCTACTAATAAAATACTCATATAAAATATGTTCCAATTAGTGGATGAATCTAGTAATGAATGATATTTAAAATTCACACATGAAATATCTTTCCGTTAGTACGTGAATCTACTACTCCGAGGATCCTTGAAATTATTGGATGAAAATCTTCCCATTAGCTGATCCATTCGATGTATTGTATTCGGATATTTATAAAGCGCTTCTAGCGGGAGGGCCACTCAGAAGTGCTCCCAGTGCGAGAGACCCCGAGAGAAAAAGCAAGTTTTAAGAAAGGTAAAAGAGGAAGAGACGTTACCTGAGAGAATAGAAGAACAGACGAACGGACGGAGAAAGCTCATTCCAAAGAGCAGGGCCAATGGAAGCAAAAGACCTAGATTGAGCCAGGGAAGTCCTGACACGGGGAACGAGGAGGTTCAAACGGTCAGAGAAACGAAGAGGACAGAGGATGTGGAAAGAAAAGCACAGGACTAGAAGACAGTGATATCTCTGCCTGTTAACAAGAAGTAAAAGATAGAGTTCATATTGTAAGTGGCACATACACTGTTCTATTTTTTATGATTTCACTTATGCGATTGAGGTCTTCCGAGAATCTTCTGACTGCATTCATCAACATATCAATCTCCACGTCTGTCCACTTCCCACTAAAATACAACACACCAAATATTCATCTCCTTGTCACGATTAACACTAATACAATGTTTAAACTTTAAACCATTTAAATGTAAAAGAAATGCAATGAATCAGCCCATCACACATGTAAATTTCAGTAGAAACTATAGCTGACAGTTGATGAATCAGTCACTGTTCACTCTCTTTGCTATATAATTCTTCCTTTCTAGCTTTACGACTGTTATGTTTGACCGTGGTTGGGCTGGGAGCACTCCTGAGTAGATAATCTTGAAGAGGCGATATATAAAACCACTGTAATAATAAATAATCCGATGCTATTCCACAATGAATTTATAGTTATTTGTCACATGCAATGTTTATGTAACAAACCATGTTTACTCCTTTTGGAATAAAAGATGACAATAGATTAAACTTTCCAGACACATTTTCTTCCATCTGTAACTTAATAATAACTGACATTTGTGTCCTGGTAGGCTTACCTTGTAGCAGTTTGTTCATTGGACACATGAAGCTCAGTGGTCAAGTCACCCAGCTGGATAAATGCCGATCCAGCCACTTTGAACAGTTCTCCCACCTGCATAAAGACATGGAGAACAGCAAGACGTTGTTGAACTGAACTTTACCTACTCAAAAATCAATCAAAGAAAACTTTAACATAAAAATCTGACTTTGTTTTAACACACAACATTTATAGATGAACACAGCAGGAACTGCAGAATCATATAAAGGCTATTGCATACTTTATGAGCAAACTCAGGTGCACTTATCTAATCTCACAATGTGTCTACCTGCCTTCAGCCATTTCCCATGCATGGTTCGACCCAAAACCCTTATTTTAAACGACCCTGCCACTGTCCATAAATGCAGACTGCAGTTCTTTGGTATATCATTTGTTTATTGATAAATCTGGCTGACATACCGCAGCTGGTTACTGAGAAAATAATAATATAACATTGGTCTGTGTGGAATGTGCATACATGCCTTCATTCTTAGCTAGGGACCTGCGAAGCTTCGATATTCGATTCGAAAACGAATCGGACGGCGGTATTCGATTCGATTCGAAAATGATGTCACGATTCGAAAAATTTCGAATCTTTTCAGAAAAACGATTAGCCCTTGACGCACTTTGTTTGTAAACTAAGTGTTTTAATTGCTTACTGCGAGTGGATTGGTTGTTGAATTTCTGCGTGCAACGCGGCACGCGACGACAGCAAACCCTCTGGCAAGAAAAGGGTTTATAATTAGAATGTTAAGACTGACGGAGGACAGGAGGCGTTCTCAAAGGTTCTCGTTTGAAAATAGTAGGCGTTTTGAAAATCGATCGCGCTGGATTGAGTACTGAGTAGGCAAGCGATTAGCGGTCGACCCAAAGATGTCTTGGATCGACCTCTAGAGCTTTTGTGCACAGCGTATTTTGTGTATCGTATTTGTATAGCTGCATATAATTAGTGATTGTACGAATGATGTTACGAGGCGTGAGGTGTCGACCGTTTGGTCATGGCCAATATCATTGTACGAAATTAGAGTGATCACTCAGCAGTCATTAGGTCACGGCATGCAACCACTTACGTAAATTAAAGTAATGTAAATTAAGTAAAATAAAATAATGGTCTGGCTCCAGGTTCGTCTATCGTTTTGAAGTCTAACTCAAACTCATCGAGCGACGACCGACGGTGTAACGCCTTCGGTTAATCGCTCGCCCGTACCTCTCTGCTAGGCGAGCGACCAAGGACTCAAATTATTTGTGTTATTTTTAATTCTGTTAATTAGCTTAATTTTAGTTAAATTGATTTTAAACTGCAGAAAAGTTATTGATATATTGATACTGTGGTATGCCTGTGTAATCAAGCTTTACGAAACTCAAACTGGTATACCCGCTGATTCGATTCGAGATTCGATTCGAATTCGAATCTTTACCCCCGATTCGATTCGAGATTCGATTCGACTGAAAATTTGTGATTCGCAGGTCCATATTCTTAGCGTCTATAGCAGTGGTTTTCAACCGGGGTTCCGCGGAACCCGGGGGTTCCGCGGGCGTCGGCCAGGGGTTCCACGGCAGCAGTCTTAAATTAAAAAAACACCAACTGAATTCACAAAACGATGAGCAATTAGCAGAATTCTTCACAGCTTTCATGCGTTCATGCTAGACACAATTCTATGTTAAAATAATTTACATTATTACGGGAACGTATTGTTGCATTCCTATATTTGCATTTCATTTTTACGCGGATAAACGGCAGAAGTAGGCTAACCAGACGCTCTGAGATAGTCACACATCTTGTTGTCGATTTGGTTTCATTACCCCCAAGCTGTTCTCGTTTGGGATAGAGGGAGAATGTGCCGACAGCAGCCCTGAATTGCTGAGATGAAGGTGTGTTAGGCCGAGTGCCAACCACTTCGTGTAGTTGTGATGCACCCTGTTCACAGACCGTTGTGTACGCATAACCTTGTATATGATCGGGGCGGAGGGCGGGCACATACCATTACCGATGGTTGGAACTGCGAGAGTGTCACCCAAGGAGGCAGGTACCCGAAAGTGGACCGGAAACTGCTATGCGGCCGCCTGTATACGCGAATTGTTGTTGGTCCGGAGCATAGTTCGAGAATTCGTGACTTTCAGTTTTAAAATTCGTAAAAATTCGCGAATTTTTGGTCTATTTTAAAATTCGTAAAAATTCGTAAAAATTCGTTGTGCCATTGTTGGGCCTTTTTTTACATTGACAGTGGCGTTTTGCAAAAACAGCGTAAGCAACAACAACAAATGTGACGACGTCATGATTTGTTGTTTTAAGCTTCTGCTTAGAATTTAATGTAAAATTCAATATAAAAGTTTAATATAAAAGTTTATTATGTAACGAGTTAATTTAGTTAAAATCTAATTTCTTAAAGATGAAAGAACATGGACCGGAGTGGAAGTATGTAGTAATTTTGGAGGAAAAGGAAATGGTAATCCAAAATTAGTGTTGTTTTTGGGACATGGAATTTGTTGGTTGTTCTGCCCAAATTTTGGAGCATTAGCATGGCGACATTACAGAAACCTCAGTCGAGTGGGAGCACTGGGCTGTTCCTGACTCAGAATCAGAAGACGATGACGTAGAAGACACAACTCGGTGAACGTTGGCAATGCTTTTGAACCATGTTCGGTTGCAAGCTGTGTCAGTGACCGACTGGTCACACTGGAGCTGCATCGGGCACTGCTGGTTTTTCGTTTTGCTGACTGACACTCACAGTCACACACCTCAACTATGATAGAAATCAAAGTTCAAGACTCCATCCAAGTAGAACAGTAACTGAATATCAGTACTATTGTGTTGCTAGTCAGCTATCTTTTACGGCTGACTGATTGCCTATGGCCCTATGACATTGACATTTACTTGCTTAAAAAGTTTAAAAGTAAATAAATAATAAAATTTTTTGCCATGGCAAAGAATTCTATTATTTTATTATTTTACGAATTTTAACGAATTTTAAAACTGCAGTTTTAAAATTCGTTAAAATTCGTGAATTTTAAAAATTCTTAAAATTCGTAAAATGCGAATTCTCGAACTATGGTCCGGAGACTGACGTTCTGTTGCAAGCTTGGCGAAATCTGGAACCCCCAGCCCCAGGAGAGGAAGAAGTGGGCTCACTACAGTCTACATGGAACTAGCGATGGAAGCTGTATCAAGGCACTCGGTGGACGAGTGTTCCACTACCCATCAGTGTATATATATTTATAAAAGCCTGCATCAGAGATGCAAAAAACTTGTATTATGCCTAACAGTTTAATTTTCTAAAATCTAAACATTATATCAACATTAGGCCTACAAGTTACAAATTACTTGAATTTCTTGAAAAATTGGACGGCTGAAATGCTATGGGTTCCGTGAGCAAATGAGTGCTTTGTGTAGGGTTCCGTCACTATAAAAAGGTTGAAAACCACTGGTCTATAGCAATGGTGCACACCATCTGGCCCGCCAGCCACATCCGGCCCACGAGTCGTCATGTGGCTCACGATGTCCAACAGGAAAAATAACTATCACTGTCATTAAGTCTACAGTGACTTGTGCACTGTGGTCATTGGAAAACTATAAGTATTTTAATATTATTTTAGTACATTGAGTCCCGTTTTGCTATAACTGTGTATGTTAACTTTTATATGTGCTTTAATGTGCACATCATCTTCATAAATTTTGGCACGCATTCATCTGAACCAAGTTCAGTCGTCACACTTGTTTGGCTGCCGAAGGGTTTAAAAAATCGTTTAGTGGCCCTTGGCCGAAAAAGCTTCTGCACCACTAGTCTATAGAGTACTCGAGGTATATAGCTGTGATCGAGCGTTTGAAATCCCGAAAACTAGAATGGACTAGCCAGTCAATCTCCTCAATATTATTAGACAAATATCCCAATGTTTGATTTGCACAAATAATTTTGATTTTATTTCAAAATAGATTTTGCAGATTCTATTGAAATTCGATTTTGGAGATTGAAGTTTCCGGGATTTGCTATGTACACCTCCAACATATCAAATTAGACCATTAGCATTTTAAAGACCTTTTTCCTGCTTTCCAAAGTTTTCATGCAAGACCAAGGCCAAGACTTTGAACCTCAAGACCAAGACCAAGACGTTTGGTCTCAAGACCAAGACTTTTAAAAACGAAATCGAGTGCACTCGAGACCAAGACCTTAATCTCGAGGACAACAAGACTGATATAATAAGGTAAACGTCTGAATGAGTACGTTTTTAGAATTTGTTTCGATAATAATTACGTGTGTGTTTTACGTGCGTGTTTAGGCCTTTATTTCCATAAATTCCTTCAACCTAATTTCTCCGACGCTGGCCTCGTTAGTGCAACTGATGCATTTTCTTGTAGCTAAACTTACATACCTTATCCGAAGTGCTCATAGTTGCAACCAAACAACATGTGTCGATAATTTTCACAAGCGCTACTTTTCTGTCCAAAAGTCGAAAATTTCAATTTATCCTCTCCGGAAGTCTCTCTAAAATCTTTCGAATCGAGCTGAAGTAAGTAAGTAAGTGTATTAACGTTTTCCATTTGACCGGAGCAACGAAAATTATCAATTTTTCAAACGTTGGTAATTATTATTTATATATATTTTACTTACATGTGTGTGTAAGCAAGGTCATAAAAATTGTGGGAAACTAAAGGTCATAAAATTCCAGAAGATTAAAAAGTCATGAAAACTTTAGGAAGTTGGACACGCAAAACATTTATGATGATTTATCACAAAGAATCTAGGCTATATTTAATAAAAAATAGGGCCTGCATTTATCATTAGGCTGATTTATTCTTCGCGATGTTCACCAAAGTACGGTTAGCACTTACTTAGGCCTGGGATTAAGATTACTAATCTTAATCCCAGCTTAGGCCTACTTAAAATTGACAATTAGAATATTTATTATTTGCGTGCTTTAGGCCTATTTGACACAGGATAGTTGGAAAAGTGCAGAGAGACATCAACAGTCTTGCTTGCCATGCTAGGGGATCTAAGCTGTTTAAGAGATGAGGATTAACCATAATATTGTATTATTAATTTATTATTAATTTTTAGGGGGCGGGTCGGGCCCGCAATCAACTCATGAATAATAATATTACTAGGCCTATCAGTTAGCCTACACAAAGTTTATGATTATTTTATGCCTTTTTAAATAAATATAATATTACTGACACTTAGGCCTAACTCCAACAGTGGCGGCGCCAGGGGTGGGCTAGGGGGTGCTTAGCCCCTCCAAACTGTGGCTCAGCCCCAGGGCTGTAGTGGTAAAATTTGAGGTGAGTATACGCTAGCGGTGACCAGCGGCGTAAAAAAAAATTTGAAGACTTTTTTTAGGAAAAATTTCTGACTTTTCACCAATTCTCAGAAAATTTTCAGACTTTTTACGATTTTGTCTCTGAAAAAGTTGATGACCTTTTTTTTTTTAGTCATTCGCCCTAAAAACCTCTAAAAACCTCTCATTTTTGAAAAATTTTCGTTCCCCGAGGTAAGTATACGCTGTATACCCGCGTATACCCTCGTGAGTATACGCTCTCAAATTTCTCTAGAGGTAAGTATACGCTGTATACCCGCGTATACGCTCCACTACAGCCCTGCTCAGTCCCCCCAAACAAAACGCTGGAAACCTCTGAAGCTTTGCAATGCTTACAAAGGAGGAAGGGAGAAAGGGAAGAGCTTAGGGCTTCAGCCCCCCCAAACCTGAAATCCTGGCGCCCCCACTGAACTCCAATCATTTTAAACTTCAAGCATCCCAATAAAATCATAGTTGCATATATATATATATATATATATATATATATATTTATATATATATATATATATATACGCACTTTATTATTTCAATTTTTTATATTTTCTCATAAAGCCTATAGGCGTAAATAGTCAATAGAGTTTAGAGGCTCGTGACTGCATGCTCTAGGCCTACCCAGGAGCCCGTGACTGCTCTGCCTAGGTGCCTGTGACCGCTCTGCCTAGGGGCCCGTGACTGCTCTCCCTATATAGTGCCTATAAGGGCCCGGAATTTCTGTCGGTGGGCCTGGCAATGACAACAAGCAACTGTTACTAGTACAACTACGACTGCTGTTTTTTTTAACTTTTCTTGTTATTAGGCTACTATATAACTATTGTATGTATGCATAGGCCTATAATATATAATGTAGCCTATGCGTCTGGGCTTTAGCAGAGCGCATTTGTAAGAACGTTTCATTCCAAAAGCACTGTAAATTCTGTTAGTTCTGTATTATACAGCGACAATATCTAATCAATCGATGGCAAATGCTGTTACGGTTGAAAAATTGTAGTCTAGGCCTACAAGGTCCAGGTTTTCGCTCTGTCTGAGAATTGAACCCACACACTGTGGGTGATGAGATTGTGTAATCCTGTCGCGTTTGTGTCGACAGGAATTTTTGCAATAAACGAATATTGATTGATTCATTGATTGCGTGGCTCTCGAGCTATCGGCTGGGATATAGCGCTATACAAATTTTGAAAATGTAAGGTAAGGTCCGGCAGCGTCGACTCGCAGAAAATTTTTGCCTCGGCTATTTTTATTATTGTTATTATATATTATTTCAGTTGTTAATTACATCATTACAGTATTTATCTAAATACCGTATTTATTACTGCAGTATGAGAATAAAGTTTACACGCGTAAATTACGCCATTTAAAAGACTCAGGGCGGCGTCTGCGCTGAATAAACGATTACGTCATTATCGACTGCTGACGTCATCGTCATTGTCGATTGATGTCCGCCTTAGTGGGCGTGTTAGGCGATTCTCTGCAATTTTTTTAGCTACCGATACGAGTAGCTTCGTCTATTCTCGATAATATTTGGGACGGGACATAATGTTCTGTCCAAAGTTTCGACGTCGTTTCTTCGCTTGTCGGTTCTGCGATTAAGAAGATCTGGTGGAAAAGGTGGGTGTGGTTGTCGATCGATCGGTCTTCGAACGTTCTCGGAGACGACGCCTGTTTCCTCTGGTCCAGGTAGGCCAGGTGCAACGTGTTGAAAATTGAGCTGCTGTGAACAGTGGCGGCGATCTTGTCCCCGAGAGGTGGGGGGGGGGACAAAGTCGGCCACGATCTCGTCGACGACCTTTTTTCGAAAATCTTGTCCCCCCCAAAAATTTTTCTGCCACTTTATCTCCGAAAAATTTCCATTTCATCTCCGAATAAAGTTGATGACCTTTTTTAGTCCTTCACCTCCTTTTACAACTTTTTCTTACGCTCTCCTTTCTTTTTTTCCCCACCACTTTTTACTTTTTCCCACTTTCATTTCCACTAATTTATCTCCGAAAAAACCTGGTGACTTTTTTTAGTCATTCACCACGTTTTTTTTAGTCATTCACCACGTTTTACTACTTTTTTTTCCCGTCTCCCAACAGATGAAAAATCACCTCGCTTCTTTCCTTCTTCTTTCTCGTAATTTTGGGGGGGACTTCTCCTCTGAATTTCGATTTTTACCTCGTCTGCTCACAAAGCACGCGAAAACGCTGCGAAAACCCTCACGCACAATTACATTTCTCAGCCTTTTGTGGTGTTTCTTCAAAAGTGGGGGGACAAATGCATGGAGTGTCCCCCCACTCTTAAAGGTGGGGGGACATGTCCCCCCGTACCCCCTAGATCGCCGCCCATGGCTGTGAATGATGTAGGATTGTAGGTGATTCAAGCGATGCTTTGGCTGTTGTTACTTTTTGCCCTACCCGATCAATGGAGGACAGAACCGATGTAGTTAACTTTGTGGTCGATGTTATGTACTGTGTTGAAGACGATGCTGTTGCGTCTGCCAACGAATTCGATTGTCCTCCAACTCTCCCACAGACCAATGTTTCTGATGAAAAGGTTGCGACTGATGACGAAGGTCATGTGTTTGATGACGATTGCATTACTGAGATAACAAATACAGACGTTTGCTCTGCTCCTGCATGTAGGCCAATGTATGCATATGATCAGCAGTGGCGGTGCTACTATGGGTCGCGGTAGGTCTTTTGTCAAACTCAAACATTAAGTTCTTCAACCTGCTGAATAACTCCCATGACCCTGATGGCCTGATATGACTGATGATCAGTGCCGGCCTTAGGATGTGTCGGGCCCCGTGCAGAGTATAGCCTACTGTACGGGACCCCATTACACAAGTCAAATTGCTTTTAATTGCTAACATTTTATATTAGTAGATTGTTAACAAGTATAACAAGTCAAATTTAACTATTAGAGGAAGTTGACTTTTATTTTATTGACAAAAGAGAAGATTTAATCGAAACCATAATATTATTATTACGGTGTCTTGTTCATGTTAATTTTCGGTGACATTTTTAGGCCCCCTAAGTTGCGGACCCCGTGCAACCGCACGGTTCGCACGCCCCTAAGGTCGAAACTGCATATGATGTATGTATGTATGTATGTATGTATGTATGTATGTATGTATATATATATATGTATGTATGTATGTATGTATGTATGTATGTATGTATGTATGTATGTATGTATGTATGTATGTATGCATGCATGCATAGGTATGTATGTGTGTATGTGTGTATATGCGTATGCATGTATGTGTGTATGTGTATGTGTATGTACCTGTATATGATCATGTATGTATGTATGTATGTATTTTTGTATGTATGCATGTATGTGTATGTATATGCGTATGTGTATGCGTATGTATGTATGTATGTATGCATGCATGCATGTATGTGTATGTATATGCGTATGTACGTATGTATGTATGTTTGCATGTATATATGTATGTATGTGTGAATGTGTGTGTATGCGTATGTATGCATGTATGTATGTATGTATGCATGTATGTATGTATGTATGTATGCATGCATGTATTTGTGGATGTGTATATGTGTATGTATATGCGCATGTATGTATGTATGTAGGTATGTATACATGGTATGTATGTAGGTATGCACGTATGCGTGTATACGTATGCATGTATAAGTGTGTATGTATGTATGTATGGATGGATCGACCTGATTACGCCTTGGCTTTGGTGCGCCATCGGTTGATGCCTTTGTCCTATAGACACCGGCGTAATACAAGTTACTAATTGCAATTACTAAAATGATTCCAACGCCTTCAGATCTTGGGAGTAGCCTACCGTAATATACAAATCAGTTACGTTAGACCATATTTTTCTGTGGGTTCTGATTTGTTAAGTGCTGTTTTTCCTTTTTCTAGCTTCCAGGCAGTACGCTGCTGCGATGTGACAGTTTTCCAGCCTCGAGCTATAGGTGTCTCAAGTGCGAAAGCAAGGAATTGCCTCTCTCTCTCTCTCTCTCTCTCTCTCTCTCTCTCTCTCTCTCTCTCTCTCTCTCTCTCTCTCTCTCTCTCTCTCTCTCTCTCTCTCTCTCTCTCTCTCTCTCTCTCTCTCTCTCTCTCTCTCTCTCTCTCTCTCTCTCTCTCTCTCTCTCTCTCTCTCTCTCTCTCTCTCTCTCTCTCTCTCTCTCTCTCTCTCTCTCTCTCTCTCTCTCTCTCTCTCTCTCTCTCTCTCTCTCTCTCTCTCTCTCTCTCTCTCTCTCTCTCTCTCTCTCTCTCTCTCTCTGTAGAGACGTGTTTGGCCGAAGCCTGGTTCGCACAGGTAAGATCTGCCTTGATGGTGTACGGCACGTAGTGAAATTCATTTTTATTTAATCTTACTTGACGATGCGGCTACAGCATTTTTGTCTTATTTTATTTTTAAGCCTACCCACGCAGTAACTTTAAATTTTCCCTCACCGTATCTTCATCTGCAGTCCGCCTCATGGGCCATTCCACTAACTCTTTAATGCCTGGATGTCTTCCAACCGCCTTCGCTTGAATCCCTCTAAGACTCAATACATGTGGTTGGACACCATATAGGCAGCTCGCTAAGATTGATCACGCTAGTCTTAACTCTGAGTTCCTGCATATTGTCTTTTCTACCTCCGTCAGAGATCTTGGCGTCATCTTGTATTCAGGACTCACCCTCTCGCCGCGTATATCGCAGCTGAGCCGCGCTTGCTATACTTTCAGCTACGACAGCTGCGCGTTGTTTCCCGTTCTCTTTCCCCTCAATCTGCTGCTTCTCTCGTTCATGCGTTCATTACCTGTCGGCTAGACTACTGCTGCTCCCTCTGTATTGGGCTTCCCCTCACTCTACTGAGCTGCCTCGAACGCTTACTGCGTTCCGCTGCGCGCTTGATTGGGCCATGTCTCTGAATACATGCGAGATGTTCCCCACTGGTTACCACTCTCGCAACGCATTGTATGCCGGGTTGCCTCCATTGTCTGGCAATGTCAGCTTGGCCGTGCTCCTTTCTTTCTGCGTGAGCTCTGTTCTCGTGCCTCTGTTCCACCCGGTCTTCGCTCTGCCACCCGTGGTGTTCTCTTTGTTCCTTTTGCACGCACCGCTAAAATGCAGCAGCGCGCTTTCTGCATCGTTGGTCCCACAATTTGAAATGGGCTTCCTCAGCTGCGGCTCTACCTCGAAACTCATCCACCGCTTTCTTCTCTGCTCTAAAGCCTGTTCTCTTTCGCCGGAGTTGGGCTAGGAGCGCCTCTGAGGCTCTGAATAGCTTCCTCGAAAGGGCGCTATATAAATGCTTGATTGGTTGATTGATTTCAGCTATTATGATTACCTCCACATTCGGTCTTTCGACTCAGATGATTACCTCCCCATTCGGTCTTTCGGCTCAGATGACTGCCTCCCCTTTCGGTCTTTCGGCTGAGATGACTACCTCCCATTCGGTCTTTCGGCTGATGACTGCCTCTCCATTCGGTCTTTTAGCGCAGATGACTGCCTCCCATTCGGTCTTTCGGCTCAGATGATGAACTCCCCATTCGGTCTTTCGGCTGAGATGACTGCCTCCCATTCGGTCTTTCGGCTGATGACTGCCTCTCCATTCGGTCTTTTAGCGCAGATGACTGCCTCCCATTCGGTCTTTCGGCTCAGATTATTACTTCCACATTCGGTCTTTCGACTCAGATGATTACCTCCACATTCGGTCTTTCGGCTCAGATGATTACCTCCACATTCGGTCTTTCGGCTCAGATGATAACCTCCACATTCGGTCTTTCGGCTGAGATGACTACCTCCCCATTCGGTCTTTCGGCTCAGGTGACTAACTCTGTCTGGATACGCCATAGAAGGAAGGAAAGACGTAAGAGCGCCTCTGATTAACGAACACTGTGAGAGGCGCTTTATAAATGTTTATAGATACAATACAATGCAATACAATAATCGGCCATGCAGAGTTTGTGCTTTGGCTCTCTAGTGTTTGAATGGATGGATATTGTCTTGACACTTCTGGCGTTGGGTTAGAAACCACGCCTCTGACGGCTGTTGACAAGAGATGATTAGACCTACCTACAGTCCGCTATAGCGAATACACTGTACGCTAGCAATAGGAAGATCAGCAGTCTTGTTGTCCTCGAGACCAAGGTCTTGGTCTCGAGTGCACTCGAGTTCGTTTTTAAAAGTCTTGGTCTTGGTCTTGGTCTTGAGACCAAAGGTCTTGGTCTTGGTCTTGAGGTTCAAGGTCTTGGTCTTGGTCTTGGTATTGAGGTTCAAAGTCTTGGTCTTGGTTTTGCAAGACCAAGACCAAGACTTTTGTCAATATTATGAACAGTCATTAATTTTAACAAACGGCAAGAATTTTAAAAATTTATCAAATAATTACTCATACAGTTATTGCTTTAGTATTTACACGGTGTGAATGAGGCTTCACATGTTGTCTTGGACAATTATTTTGACTTCCGGTAATTTATCATGGAATGATTTCAAAACAGACTCACGATTAATTTGTACATTTACATCCGGTTCTTGAAAAGCTGCTTTGTGTGCTAGCGATTTCAGCACTTGTAGACCATGTTTTTTCACATGGCAGAATTTTTATGAGGCCCCACAGGTCACATCTTGGTCAGAAAATTCTGAGCAAATTGGTTTTTATAAAATTCAACAAGCATTTGGAATAACATTTCGCATGAAGGACTTTTGTAAATACGAATTCGGAATTCTCTGCAGTCTCCATTCAGAGTTGTTTTGCTTGAATAAAAGAAAACACTCATGTTTTCATTAAAATAACGAATAGTCCGACTGGACAATTTTTAGTAAGGAATAGAAGTCTGGATACGATTGTGATTTTTTGGGGTCTTGGTCTCGGTCTTGGTTTTGAGGTTCAAGGTCTTGGTCTTGGTCTTGGTCTTGAGGTTCAAGGTCTTGGTCTTGGTCTTGGTCTTGAGGTTCAAGGTCTTGGTCTTGAGGTTCACGGTCTTGGTCTTGGTCTTGGTCTTGGTCTTGGTCTTGAGGTTCAAGGTCTTGGTCTTGGTCTTGGTCTTGAGGTTTAAGGTCTTGACAACAAGACTGAAGATCAGGCGATGAGAGAAAGGACTGGTGGCGAGAAAGAAAGAAGGAAAGAAGGAAAGGGAGAGGGATAATATTTTATTTTGAGCTTCCCTATATTTATACTACGTCATACCTGTCATAACGCGTAGGCCCTACTAATAATCTTCGTGATTTTGCTCTGTTTTTCTATAGGTAGGCTATATGTGGCTGACGGCGATGATATTGCCTCATGGGAGATGGGATGGATGTTACGGTTGCACTATGGCTCTGTGTCGTCGTCGTCGTGTGTGTGTGTGTGTGTGTGTGTGTGTGTGTGCGTGTGTGTGTGTGTGTGTGCATGTATGTATGTATGTGTGTGTGCGTGCGCGCGCGTGCGTGCGTGCCTACGTGTGTGTGTGTGTGTGGTTGTTGACCTGCTGGGCCTCTGGCGTGGCTTAAAATCCCGTAAGCCCTTTGTTTGGCAGGTGGGCCTCTGGCGTGGCGTAAAACCCCGTAAGCCCATTCTTGGTGTGTGTGTGTGTGTTAGTGTTAGTGTTAGTGTTAGTGTGTGTGTGTGTGTGGTGTGTGTGTGTGTGTGTGTGTGTGAGTGTGTGTGTGTGTGTGTGTGTGAGTGTGTGTGTGTGTGTGTGTGTGTGTGTGTGTGTGTGTGTGTGTGTGTGTGTGTGTGTGTGTGTGTGTGTGTGTGTGTGTGTGTGTGTGTGTGTGTGTGTGTGTGTGTGTGTGTGTGTGTGTGTGTGTGTGTGTGTGTGTGTGTGTGTGTGTGTGTGTGTGTGTGTGTGTGTGTGTGTGTGTGTGTGTGTGTGTGTGTGTGTGTGTGTAGTTGTTGACCTGTAAATGAGCCGAGGGATAAGAAGGAGGATGAGAGAAGTCGAGATAGAAGGAAAAAGAGATAGACGTGGAATCGAAATGGACATGGAATCCGCGCCTAAAATATTCAGAAATGTCAACTGCACATGCGCACTTCCTTGGACTGTCGGCAAGGAAGAGATGGAAGTGGAATAGAGATGGATTTGGAATCAGCGCCTAAAATACACAGAAATGTCAACTGCACACTTCCTTGAACTTATGGTCAAGGCCTCAAGGGGTATAAGGGTGCGGCCTTAAGCTTCTCTATAGAGGGAGTCTGGGGCGGAACCCTACATCAGTGGACATTTTCCGCAAAGCCGAAAGCAGTCTTGTTGTCCTCGAGACCAAGGTCTTGGTCTCGAGTGCACTTGAGTTCGTTTTTAAAAGTCTTGGTCTTGGTCTAGGTCTTGAGGTTCAAGGTCTTGGTCTTGGTCTTGGTCTTGGTCTTGAGGTTCAAAGTCTTGGTCTTGGTTTTGCAAGACCAAGACCAAGACTTTTGTCAATATGAACAGTCATTAATTTTAACAAACGGCAAGAATTTTAAAAATTTATCCAATAATTACTCATACAGTTATTGCTTTAGTATTTACACGGTGTGAATGAGGCTTCACTGTTGTTTTGGCCAATTATTTTGACTTCCGTTTATTTGCCATGGAATGATTTCAAAACAGACTCACGATTTGTACATTTACATCCGGTTCTTGAAAAGCTGCTTTGTGTGCTAGCGATTTCAGCACTTCTAGACCGTATATTTGTTCACATGGCAGAATTTTTATGAGGCCCACAAGTCACGTCTTGGTCAGAAAATTCTGAGCAAATTGTTTTGATAAAATTCAACAGGCATATGGAATAACATTTCGCGTGAAGGACTTTTGTAAATATGAATTCGGAATTCCCTGCAGTCTGCATTTAAAGTTGTTTTGCTTGAATAAAATAAAAAACTCACGTTTTTATTAAAATAACGAGTAGTCCGACTGAACAATTTTTAGTAAGGAATAAATGTCTGGATATGACTGTGATTTTTTTTGGTCTTGGTCTCGGTCTTGGTCTTGAGGGTCGAGGTCTTGGTCTTGGTCTTGAGGTTCAAGGTCTTGGTCTTGGTCTTGAACTTTAAGGTCTTGACAACAAGACTGGCCGAAAGTGAGCAAGAGGTGATGGAACGTAAATATGACGAACTCGATGAACTACATTTCAGACTGAATTAGGCTACTGTAGTAATTAGAGCATTAATTAATTATTTAAATTCTCATGAATAAACGGACATACATAGGCCTACATGATCAAAATATATAGGCTAATTGTGTTACGATGTTCCGAGTGTTTGTTCAAGTAGGCCTAGAATATTCGAAGAAAAGTTGAATCAGTCATTTGGTAGACTTGTGCAATATCAGCACTATAGTGCAGTCTTGTTGTCAAGACCTTAAACCTCAAGACCAAGACCAAGACCTTGAACCTCAAGACCAAGACCAAGACCAAGGCTTTGAACCTCAAGACCAAGACCAAGACTTTGAACCTCGAGACCAATTAAGACCAAGACCAAGACTTTGAACCTCGAGACCAAGACCAATTAAGACCCAAAAATCGCAATCATGCAGGTCAAAACTTCTAAAAATTGTCAAGTCGGAATATTCGCTATTTTAATGAAAACACGAGTCTTTTATTTTATTCAAGCAAATTAACTTTAAATGCAAACGGCAGAGAAATCCGAATTTTTATTCAAAAGTCCTTCATGCAAACTATTATTCCAAATGCCTTTTGTATTTTATAAAAACTAGTAGGCCTACGCTCAGAATTTTCTGACCAAGACGTGCCTGGTGGGCCTCATAAAAATTCCGCCATGTGAAAAAATACGTTTTACAGGTGCTGAAGACAGTCGCTGACACACCCACACCCACCCACACACACACACACACACACACACACACACACACACACACACACACACACACACACACACACACACACACACACACACACACACACACACACACACACACACACACACACACACACACACACACACACAGTAGCTTTTCAAGCACTGGATGTAAATGTACAGATGGTGAGTCCCTTTTAAATCTTCCCATGGTTTATCATACCGTCTGATACAGAATAACTGTTGCTGCTGCCAATGGGTTTTCCTGACCAACAAGACTTGTATCCATCCATAGATATTGGTCGTATGATGCAAGCAGGCTTGATACAGAATTATTGAGTTCTGCTAAATGACTGTTCATATTGACAGCCGGTCTTGGTCTTGGTCTTGCGAGACCAAGACCAAGACTTTGAACCTCAAGACCAAGACCAAGACTTTTGGTCTCAAGACCAAGACCAAGACCAAGACTTTTAAAAACGAACTCGAGTGCACTTGAGACCAAGACCTTGGTCTCGAGGACAACAAGACTGCTATAGTGCAATGTCGGTAGGGACAGTAGAAATTCACGGCAAGAAAGCTCAAAAGTAAATGTAGGATTTGGATTAAAAAAAGCACAAAAATAACGGCAAATTCACGGGAACCAATCACGAGATACCTTTACCAAAGAGATCTAAGTCTGTAGATAGAGGGGGAACAGCAGTCAAAGATCTTTGTTCACAGGGAAGGTGTTAGAAACAATCTACATACATAAGCTTATACCACCAAAGATTTCAAGAAAGAACTCATTCACTTATTCACTTATTAACATCTTTGCATACCACTGTGCGTACGTCGATGGTGCGTGCAAACATACATACTGACAAAACAACATGGCGGTTTCACTTTGTATTTATCGTCAGGCCAGCTGAAGAAACAAAACATTTCATGCCAGTTATTAAAAATACGCAGTTGGAACTGTGCATACTTCTGGTGTATTTGGCAATAAAAATTCAGCTTTTCTGTTTAACGTGATAACCACTGTACAATTTGGCTAACGCAGAGCCGTTGGACCTTGTTGCTATAAATTAGCGTGCATTTCCAAAAGTTCTTCGACGATCAATTTGTGTGACATGCGCTTGCGATGTATTAGGAACTTTGAAGGTGAGGTTCTTTGATTAGTTTGGTAAATGCCTGTGCATATATACAGTATGGTTGCCACTGACTTCTCTCCAATAGAGCGCTGCTACCTACCAGCCACATCCATAATGCAATTAGCTCAGGAAGTAAGTAACTAGCGCGAACTTATATTACAAACAATCTACATGCATAAGCTTTATTTAAAACAATATTAGAACAATTATATATTCCAAGAAATAACAATTTCTTAAGATGTTTGCATATATTAAAAATTTAGAGGAAATTCTTAGCGAACTGCATTATGGGATAAGGCTGGAGCTATTGGCGCTCTATTTGAGCGAAGTCAGTAGCTAGAGGGGATCAGCCCGAAAACCCGAATCCCCGAAAAGAATTTTGGCTGGATCCCCGAAATTGATTTTCTAGATTATATCTATGTTCTATATTATATCGAGATACACCAAGACAACGCTAGGTCTGTGTCATGTATAAGAGTTTACAATTTAACTTTGAATAGTTTTTGGGACTTCGGCCGCTTTCTATTAAACTCTTTTCGGGAAATCGGGCTTTTGTGTATTTTCAGCGTTTTAGGGTATTCGGGTTTCAGGCCAGACCTGGCAAGGGGGATAGAGTTTTAGTAACATTCATGGCCAGGAGAGCATTAGGTTCATGGTTCGATGCCCGTAACCCCCTCTATGGCGGCACCTTGCTGGCTGCCAACCGTGTGTTTAGTTAAGATTTGATTGTACTGTCATGTTTGAATGTAATGTTACTGCGTTTGTCAGTTTGAATTAATAAAAGAAGATTATTATTATTACTATTATTATTATCATATTGTTTATATACACAGGCACTCAGTCTTCGCATTTACCATTAGTTTTAATACTAAGTATTTAAAAAGGAGATTTTGAGATTACTGGACTGCACTATAGTCATTTGCTCTCGATCAAAATGTGAACCCACCACTACTGGTGCTACTATAACTGTGCGAGTTCACCGTGGAACAGGTGTTTAGCGATTCCTTGGAACAGCTCATACCAGTTTCGTAATTTTATTAACCTCTTTACACTTCCAAATAAAATGTTTTCTTATTTAGTACAATACTTGAGTAGGTTGTAAAGAAGCACCCAAGTACATTAAAAAAATAGTTCTTTGCAATATGCAGCTTTCCAGAAAAGATCTTAGTAGAAGATGCAAGTGTTGGCAAGAATCTTAAGTGACAATATGTATATGTGTATGTTAAACATAAATATGTTTAACATACAGATAATATTATCTTTCTATGTCTTTTTAGGTAATGCATGATCATGTCGTCAATTTTGAAGAAGAGTATGCCTCAGAGTAATGCCGAGAAACTTAAGGCAATGTTTATAGGTCTAGGCAAACCAACTATGCGTGGTGTACGCAAATGCATTAACTGTGGAACACTGAATGGCACTCGTGGCGTGAGCTGTAAGAACAAACTCTGTGGTGCTGTTTTTAAGGAACGAGGCAAGAAAAAAGGTCACAGCGCAGAAGCAGTTAAAGTACAGGCTGGTTCATCGATTCTGTTATACTCGGTGCGCCTGCGTGACAGGGGCCCAGACTATCGGGGTTTTGTTCAGTTACCCATCTTCCAGGATATGGATGGGAATCCTGCAACAGTTGACTCATCAATTGTTGCACAGAATGCGCATTGCTTTGTCGAGTCTTGCACCTTAAACACAGGCATTGGAGGTCTGCAGGAAGATAATGGGTGTGTTCACATACGAACAGCGATCGCTGCAACAGAGGATGCAACTCCTTTAGAAATGTATGAATCCGTGATAAGTGGTCTGCCTATACCAAGCGACATGATGGAGGCACTTAATGAGCTTATGTTTGAATCTTCTGGAATGTCTAGTCCACTGGTGCAACGAGTCACACGAAACATAATGGTCGTCAGATGCAAAGTGACCAACAAACATCCATTTGGATTTCTACATGTCGCATTCTCAGAGACAAATCGTAATCGAAGTGAAACAGAACACAAGTTTCAATGTAGCTGCAAGGAGTTTAAGGTAAGCTTACTGTTAGTCATTAGTAATTAGTAACTTCTACTGCACTGTATTGTATTGTATTGTATCTAAACATTTATAAAGCGCCTCTCACAGTGTTCGCTAATCAGAGGCGCTCCCAGTGTGAAAGACCCAGTGAATAGAAAGTGGTTTTAAGACAGCGGAACGAGGCACTTGGGCCACCAGCCACTGGTGTCTAATGCACAAGGCATCAGCCGATGGCACACCAAAACCAAGCCGTAATCAGATCAATGTTCAGAAGATCATTCAGCCTACAGTTTGGTGGATAAGCAGTTTGAAAGAGTTAATTTTTAAGTTGAGAACGAAATGAAACAAGCGACTGAGCAGGTTGCACAGACACGGGAGAGAGTTCCAAAAAGTATGTCCAGCAACCAAAAACTTAACAAGCTTAATGAGAAATTTGGGTTCTGTAGCCACTTCAAACACCTGATCATTAAGGCAAGGCAGTCCTTTTACGCTCTTCGGGTTTTGTGGTCGCATGGGCTTTCGGAGGATTGTTTATTTGACATGGTATGTGCCATTACAGTTGGCAGGATGCTTTACTGTTCGCCTGTGTGGTGGGGTTTTGCAAGTGGGCAGTAGCGGGAGGCCCTGGGGGGAATAATCTGGAGGCTGGTGCATCAGGGGTACTTACCTTCATCATCCCCCTCATTTTTGAGGCGCGTTGCAATAATGCTGACGCTAGTCTCTGCTAGTATTTTGCTCAATCCTTGCCATTTATTACATACAAGGCTGCCGTCGAATATGCACACTCGCTACTCACAACCGTGAGCTTCCAAGCTAGGGTGCTATACCAATAACTATACTCTCCCAAGATCTTTGGCTACCGTACTCCATTCTTCTGTCCTCCTTATGTCTCGCTTAACTCAATGTAACTTCTCTTATTTATTTAGTTGGCAATGACTGTGTTTTGGTCTGCAGAATGCTCGAGATTATGGTCTGATGAAAGAGGAGTCTAGAAGGCGCTGTGTGCATTTCTATGCTTGCTTATGTGCATTTGGAAGTGATGACAGTTTATCAAAGGAGTTCAGTTACTATTTGAACATGGAACCAGGTATGATGCAGTACAAGTGAATTAACTGCTTTTAGTTAAGTTCAACAGTTTCTATGACACTAAGAATGCTTGAATCTTACTGAACCAAAGGGTGACTTTAAAGGGCTGTTGTTCTTTGTCTCAGTTAGCAACTATTGGTCTTAAACTCAGCTTTTAAAAGTTTATTGCATATATGACATTACTAGATTACCTGATTAAGGTTGCACTTTTATTCCAGCATAACTAGAGGTTTTGTGTTGAATTGGTTTCAACAACTGATGAAGTGGGTATTTGTATGTCATGGTAGAAGATTACCTAGTTAGACATGAGTAAAGCACCATAAAATTAGCTCGCTTCGAATGTAAATTGTCATCTTTATAATTACAATTAATATTAAACTGGTAGCCTATAAGTGAAGGACTATCTAATTCAAATGGCATTTATGTGAGATTATCAGGCTGTACTAATTTTAATTGAAGGGTGTCTTGATGTGTTTGATGTTTTTGTGTGGCAGAGCCTCAGATGTCCATAACTGATCAGACAGTGACCATTGATAATATGGTGACTGATGACAATTTAGTGGGATTTGTTGCCGATGGCCAGACAACACAGGATGCCAGTTCTATGTTACTGGGTTCAGAAGTGATGGACGAAGGCAAGAACTTGGAGCTGATTGTAGATGGAGAGGTTGTCATAAGCGATAGTCACAGCAAGCAGCAAATCATAATGAATGATGGCGTCTTTGAGGATGGTCAGCTTGTCTGTTTGCAGACTGTGGGTGAGTGGGCAGAATTTGGTTCTTGTTGTTTTAGAATCTAATGTATGTCCTTTAGCAAACTTATTGACTACAGAATGTCTCACAGTCTCATCAGACTGACCTCATTACATGTATTTGGTTGATAGATTGTGATTGTTGATGGTGTGTGGTTTGTTAATTGTTCATGCATTAGACACTGTACGAGATAGCAAACGCTGGGCAATGTTGACCCATTCCTGTAGCCTACCATCGCAAAGTGACGACAGCAACATGACATGACATTAGACATTAAAGCAAGAGTAATTATTTATTATTACTTTTATTATAATTTTTTTTACCCAAGGTACATGTAATCACTCAGGATTTCAAAAGTTAGGGATAGCGTTATTCTGGGATGGCTAGTCTTTGTTGATAAATTATTATTATTATTATTATTATTATTATTCTTGGCAACTTCTCAACACTTAGAGAAGTTCTTAAAGGCGCTATAGAAATCACTGTATGGTGTATGCATACCAGCTCATGCATGCATACATACCAGCATTACCCGAATAAACATACGTGCATACATGCATACACGGTGATGTTATACTTGCACATAATTTTAATGCACTTTAGTCACAACTACAGAGTACCAGTCAAATATCCAAGTTAATGTATCGTAAGTGAAACAGGTACAGCATGTGAAGTAAACGTAATCGGAGTTGTCATTCTTAGTCTGAATGCCTTCACAGAGATATAGGCGAGTGCTGAACAATAGCAAAGACTGATAAGAATTCTTTACTTCGTATGGGTTCATATTTAACTACATCTTTGCATTCAGAACCGTTAATAGCTTTGGTTCTAATTTCTAAGAGGTTACCAAAGTTGTGCCTTTGTGTGAAGCTGAATGAAATGGTTTTGTCTCTGGTTGGTTTAGTAGATTCAGATAACTCTACACTGCTGACTGTGCAGGACAACAGCAAGTATTCTAATGTCAGCGCACAAACGATCATTGTGGCCCCATCATCAATTTCTGTTCAGCCAACTTGTACATCACGTTCTTTGTTGACAAGTTCTCCTAAGAAAGCAACAAGTACCGGTAAGCCGTGTTAGCTATACACCAAAATGTTTACTCACTTTACAGTATGTAAAGAACTCACAATGTCCGAGTCTATTTTAAAATTGTTCTCAGATTGAGATCACATTTTACGTAATCTGTCTAGTGTCTGTATATTTCTTCCTTGCTCTGTTTAATTCTAATCTTCGTGATCACTAGAAACTGATTTGTGCTACATTACAATCAGAGCCTGTTTTTTCTCTTAGACCTCAGTGGATTCTGTCCAAGGGATAATGATTCTGCAACTCAGCTTTGCTTTGAAGTGTCTGTGAATTGCTGCCTTGTGTGCCCTTTGCATGCCAGACATTTTTTACCATGTTGTGGCTCTGGAAGTGACGTAGCCAGACTTAAATTCTAGAGGAGGCAACTCCGGGAGACATCCAGGTGTAGTAGTGGTGCGGGGGTATAACCCACGGATATTTTTGAAATCTAAAAAAGCAAGAGGAGGCAACTGCCTCCTCTTGCCTCATAGTGGCTATGCCTATGGCTCTGGCTAGATATTTTTTGAGGTTTTGATCTGTTTCCAACGCATTCAGCAAGTTCACCTCAACGATGTTCGATTGGATGACTTACAGGCGGATGAACTATTTTGATTGACTGAAGCAAGAGACTGTTTTAACAGTGTTAATTGTATATGTGTACGTGTGTGTAATGTTACGTCAAGTTAACGTGTTTTAGGTGGTCCAGCTGATGAGAGAGGCACAAGCTTAACATTTCTGGAGTGGCTTGCTTCAGTCACAGACAGAATCAATGATACAATGCACTACCAGTTTGATGGTATGTAATTTTCTGTCTTGTGTGGATTGTAGTTTCTGTCATTAGTGTACCAGTATATAGCAGTAACTTTTTGTCATGATAGACCGTTGTCGATTTATTAGCAAATCAATATGTACCTTAACAAGTAAGTAAGTAAGTATATCCTTTACTAATCCAACTGCTAACTGCACTTTGGTTTACACATGTTAATCACGTGTACTCCAGTAAAAATCATCCTACTTATGAAAGATTTGCGAGCCAGACTATCTGCAGTCAGAAGAACACGGTTATGAATGCGAGGTCATAAAGCATAACCATAAGCATAAAAGGAAAGGTTATCCAACTGCTGGCCTGCTGATATCATATGCTGAAAGATTCTTTAACCAGGACAAATGCTGCAAGAAGTGTAATATAAAAGGAATTATTACGTTATTTTATGTTACCTTGGCTTGGTTCTGAGGCTTTTGGGCATCGTTTTATTTAGGTAATCCTGATCCACTCGTGTTTCATGTGCCACAGAAGTTTTTTGACTGCCTCCAACAGCGAATTTCAGTGAGTAGCAAGAAGAAGCGTCTGCCAAATTCTGCGACAGCCTTTGTTCGAAAAGATGCCCTTCCGCTTGGCACGTTCACCAAATACACGTGGAACATAATGAACATAATCCATGTGAAACAAATCTTTGATACACCAATGGTTAGTACTTTTTATAGCAGTTTAGAACTGAAGTGCTGTTCGCTTGATGTCTTGTGCAACTGACACTATCTGCTTGGCTTTCTTCCAATTGCCTGAGACTTAATCCTCTTAAGACCCAGTTCATATGGTTGGGTACCCGCTAGCAGCTGGCAAAACTTGACCTGAACTTCCTTGCTGCTGAATTCCCTCTGATATCATTCTCTTCCTCTGTTCGAGACCTCGGTATCATCCTTGATCAGGAACTAACCTTTACTAAGCACCTCTCCTCTTTGTCTCGATCCTGCTTTTACCATCTTCGCCAGCTTAGGGTCGTTGCTCGCTCTCTTTCAACCTCTGCTGCTTCTACTCTTATCCATGCCTTTCTTTGTCTGTTCTCGTCTAGACTATTGTTCTTCTCTTTACACTGGTCTTCCTCAAGTCCGCTTGTCCTCGCTTGAGAGGGTCTTGTGGTCTGCGGCGCGCCTTGTTGGTTCCATAACTCGCTGTGGTAGTGTATCCGCCTACATGCATCATACTCTACACTGGCTTCCTCTTCGACAGCGCATCCTGTATCGGCTCTGCTCTCTTGTTTGGCAAAGCGTCTTGGGTACAGCTCCTCGCTACTTATGCTCCATCTTTACGCTCTTCCTCTCTTACGGGTTGCTCAGCCCTTCGTTCCTCTTCTCGGGGTGACTTCTTGGTTCCCTTTGCTCGCACTGCAACTATGCAGTGCCGAGCATTCTCTGTCGTTGGTCCAAGGGCATGGAATGACTTACCATCTTTCCTTCGCCTATCTCCACGTACTCACTCGTCTTCCTTCTATGCCCCATTGAAGACTTTTCTCTGTGATCAGGCCTGGCTCGGGAGTGCCTCTGAGTAGACTCTTGAAGAGGCGCTATACAAATTCTATGATTGATTGATTGATTGAAGGATAGTCCAAATTGGTTAAAAATTGAAATTATCCTATCACTGAATGCATAAGTTGATCTTCTTATGAACAAGTTTTTTTTTCAACAGAGGCCACTGGAAGTAACGCGACGCTTTGTCGAGAATCGAGATGGAACTTTTGATCTGTATAATGCACCAAAAGAAAATACAGTCGACTCTTTATATGGGAAACAACCGATACGGCCTTTTGAACTGAAGACTTATCTTAAAGTTGGTAAGCAACTGAAGTCTGAATATTCATTTGAGCAATTGAATTTCTACAAGTTTTATTCACCATATTATATATTCAGTTATTCACCATATTATACATATTATATATTCACAAAATTATATATGGTATAGTATTCACATCAATATACTTGATTTAGAGGTTCCAAAACAATGTTAATCACCTCAGTATGAAGGCATCATTATATAACACTAGAGTTTTGTGAAGACACAGATACATATATGTAGTTATGTACCTATCAGTAGATACTGTACATTCATACAAAATTGTGACAAAGTATACATACATGGAGGCATGTGGAAAGCATTGGTGAATGAGAATATTTTAAAGAGGAGTTAGAAACAGAATGGTAAATAATATAACAAATCATTCATAATTATAAACTCTGAATTTCTAAAGTGCTACTCTAAAGTCAAGTGCAGGGCTGCACCAGCTTATTCAGAAGTGTGGGAACAACAAACTGAGTTTGTATCATTTGTGCAAGTTGATCACCAATTAAATTGGTTGCTTGCATTTTATTTACAGGCAGCATGACTCCAGACGAAAAAGAACCACCAACACCCTTTGTCATTGAATGGATACCGGATATTTTGCCAAAATCACAGATTGGTGAACTGAGAATTAAACTTTGCTATGGACATCAAAGGAATGGACAGGTGGAACAGCGTTTCGTGTCACATGGCAGAACAGAACTGCAAACAATTAATATCCAAAAATGATTGTGTGCGCTTAGTCAGTTGGCATTTATAGCCAAAACAGGTTTTGTGTGGTGCATTTGGTTGCATGAACATTGCAGGCATTATAACTTTTGCAGTTGGGAACACTATTGCCAGGAATGAAACTGGATAGTTTTAAAATGGTGCAGTGCCCAGGATAAATGGGCTGGCAACAGGTCATGAAATGGCCATACAGGGCTCACCAAACCCTGAACACTTTAAAACTGTTCTGTTTTATGGTGCTGACCTTAGAGCCCCTCTGACTAGTATCTTGGATAGGCACTAAATAAATGCTCAACACTTTAACGACGAGCATGTACTAAAATGCATGAGAAACATCCATCTCACTGTTAAAGGGTTAATGAATGACGAGTGCCCACACTCCAACTTCATAGGACAGTCGATATGCAAAATAGACAATATCCCTGTGTAACACAAGAAGACTAAGGAAAATGTTTCAATCCTTTACAATGAACTTGTGAGAAACACCAAACCTAGCATCATAACTTACAAAGATGTTCCTAATAAAAAGGTCATTTGATTTCGAAACCATAAAACTAACATATCATGTAAAAGCTAATCACAGGAAAATCCCTCCACATATCAAAAAACACAAAATATATGTAAGCATGTACTTTCATAATTTTGGAAATTTAAAACTGCACAACACGGATTAAAGAATAAGAACACCTGAGCAGGCATATAAGCACACAATATAACCAAAAGCATGAGTAAATTGAGGCGTTTAAAATTTGGACAAGACAGAAGGGATGATAGCAGCAGTACCTGAGAAGACATAAACTAGTGACTCGCTGAAGCCTACTGCAAATCAAGCTCTTGCTTTATCTTGTTTACCAGTTATTTGAGCATTTTTCGTAACAAGATGGCTGACTGGCGATATTTTAACGTATCAATACAAAAACCAAGATTTACCACAAATATAAGTTTGTTAAATGCTGTTCTTTACATGATTTAAACTGACTTGCAGGCAATAATGGGCTCCTGCAGAAAGTGTACAAGGAGTAAACAATCTGTAAAAATACCTATGGCATACAGCATCAAATACAAAATTACAGCATCACATAGACTAGTCATTCTTGCTCATAATAGTGTTCAGGAGTATTTCAGGACAATATTTTGGTAGACAAAAACATCAGCCTATGGAAACTCTGGCTTTGCTTTGGAAACATACGGAGCTTCTCAAAGGGGGCTTAAAGTGTAGCTTCTCAAACTGCTGTTCTTGTCACAAGCACTTTCCACTTTCTTGCACGTCTGGTGCTGCACCAGTTTCCAGCAATTCTGGTGTAATGGAGGCTGGGACAGCTTCCACAGACTCCAGGGACTTCCTGGCAGCCAAGATCCCAAGTCTGGCACAAACATCTGCAGCCAGTCCAGCTTGTATTCCAGCCATTATTGTGGCTGCAAGACTGAAAAAAATCAGACAATTACCATTCAGAGCAAACATTTTTGTAGCCTGTATGGATTTATAAAATCAGTAAATAAAGAAAGCAAGGCTAATAAACAAGAGACATGACAGGAAAGAGATGGAAGCAGTGAGAAGCATGTGCACAATGCCATCTAAAGGCATGATCAGGCCCAGCAGTCGCCAGGAGTCCCACGATTCTATGGGCCCCAAATTAGACTAACAAATTTAACGTGTGCATGACCTCCATGTGCAGCAGGGCATTGCTTTGCCCAGGGCTTACAATCCTGTTAAGACTGAGAGGTTCTTAAGGGGCGCTATATAAATGTTTTGTTACATTTGTTACAAGACAGCACTGCATGTGCAAGAGAGAAGCACCCAAAGAGTGGTATAAAATCTGCTCCACTATATAATCTCACTTCATTATATTATTACTATAATCATATGTTGAGTTTCAAAACAAATTAACATCTAGTTAGTCACCTGAAAACTGCATCTACTGCCACTGCCACAACTCATTAGTTGTGAGGTGAAGATGACCGCAAAGGCCAGCAACAGGGACTCGGTAGTTTAAACATAAAAAGCCCTTTTGTTGATTTGAGCCAGTTCCCAACAATATCCAAGAGTGCAAAATGTTCTTTCTCAGACATGTTGAGGACCATGGTCGACAGGAGAAGGTGATATGCCTGACCAAAATCCACATGAACTAGAAGTGGACAAAGATTTGGAACAATACGGCTTCAGGCAGAAACATCATGAAGAGAGAATAGTAGATACAGCTGTGCTCAGCAGTTGAATTTGCGTTGGAGACGGAGACTGTTTTACTATTCAAAATCACCAATATATCTAGTCATCCCTGCTTAACATTACTGCATTACACTTGCAACCATTCAGAAATCAGGAATTCCAGTACCTACCAGTCACCAGCTCCAGACACACTCTGAATTGTTGGTTCTGGAAAGCCTTGCCAGACTGCAGGATAATACTGGAGGGATATTCTTCCACTCTGATATGAATTCTAAATTTAAATCAAATTCATACTCTATATCCTCAATATAATCTAGCACCTCAGAATTTAGCAAATGTGTTGTAATCATTGAACATCAAACATGACCTGCACAAAAGTCTTGGCCACGGCTGTTAATAATACACTTTTGTACCACTATCACTTGGCATTGTATTACATACTGCAATCATTTTTACAATTCTGATACTGCTTGCAAAAGAAATATACTTTCTAGCCTTGAAACTGTGACACTTGATACTTTTAAACACCAGGTTTATTAATGGTTTCTTCCTTCATAGATAAAGCTTGTTAACTCGGCAATATATACGCTATCATAGTGGTTCTATTCTATGTTTCTCAACTCTGCACAATCGAATTCATGTAGCAAATCTGGAGCTGCTTAGAAACTTTTGATGGAGGGATTTTCCCTTCTTAGCACTTCCTTAGGATACACATCATGATAAAGGTGGCCTCAACTTAGCAAACTGACATCACTCAGATGCTGAACTTGCACATGTAGTTACTTATGTTGTACTATAGTGAAGCTTGACTGGTTAATTAAAGATGTATTGGTAAAAGTAATTGTTTTGCGAACACTTGGATAAACTCGTGCTGTATTGATATTGTATTTTACTTGCAATACATTTCCCACTATTGTTAATAACCCTAGTCTGGTATTGCCAATTAAAATATTTTATGTTAATGTACATGTATATATGACATTAGTAACTTTAAAGCATTTACTGGCATTTGTTAAATTAGATGCATTCTAAAGCAAAAACATTGGTAATACATGAGTAATTTTCTTGAAAGCAATTTCATCAAGATTCAAAACACTTATGGGTCTTTCAAATCTTGCCTTTACTTCACTGATAACTCTATCATATTATATGTAGTTATTTCCTATTTTTCTACTTAATTTTCTCCCTATTGTTATACTGTTTCTTTATTTTTAAATACATTTTACTAACCAGATGCACATCTTGATTGTTCCATGATTTTGGAGTCACAGTCTTGTCATCATTCCTTTTTACTATCAGTGCACCATATCGGCCCATTGTTAGGACGATATTTGGTACATAGTCAGCGATTACGGCACACAAAGGCTGGCAAAATTCCAGTGCCTCGGTCAGTATTTCAAATTTTTTAAACTCTGTTGGATCTACAAATAAGTTTGAATTGTGCTTTATCCAAAAGTTTGATTAAAAGAAGCAAGCAGAAGTGTTCTTAACTTTAGAAGAATTATTCAGGTCAAATTTGCATATTAACACTTTAACGACAAGATGCACTGGTTTCCCAGTCGCTTTTAGTACACTCTCTTTGTTAAGAGTTAGGTCTATTCCAACAATGTCTGCTTTATCACTTTACAGTTGATAGTTCTTATGGCCTAAAGTCATCAATAAGTTTAACTAAAACTTGGTTTACTGTAAATAGACATAAAATGACAATTACCTTTTCTGGGTAGTTGCTGATGTTGCATTTCTAGGAACTGGGTGAAAACTTGAAGTTCATTTATATTTGGTGATATGTAGGTAAGCTTCTTCCAGGCATTGGTTTTGAACAGTTTTCCAACTTGATTGATGTCTGTTGGCTCAAACCACACTGCAAAAATTTACAAAACCATACAAGGTTGCAATCTACATTTTGACTGTTTTTAATGGTTGTTAGACAAGGAAATGGTTATCTTTTGCTTTTGGCTGCTAATTTATCTACAATCTGGCCACCTCAGAAACATAAGATAAAATAGAGCAAATATGCAATATAACAGTAACAGGAACACATAGGTTCAACACATGGAGAACATATGGGAATCTGTGTGTTTTGTAAGAGTATAACTTAGGAGATCCCAACATGGCTGAGGTGCAGACAAAATTGTGGAGAATAAGCGCGAGGCCTATGCAAACTGAAATACACTTCAACACAAAACATTATTTTTCTAACATATCTGGATGAGGTTCGAGTACAAGTGCCAAGCACACAAAACATTTTGTCATGAGAACATTTTCTACAGCATTATATCTACTGCAGAAACTTGTCCAATTTCATAATTTATTTAAAACAAATAATTTTTTTACCAGGAACTTTGCTGTGATGACATATGTCAGTAACAAAATCCATCGACTCATGAGATATGTTGCCATCCATACAAACAAGCTTTGCATTCTTTAACTCTTGTTCATATTTCTGGATCTGTCAGGCAAAGTATATAACCACACAAGAATCTGTGATGTAGTATGGTCATGGAAATATAAACATACACACACTATTTAGAATTTGGAAGCTAATTTAAGCAATTCAACACAATTTAAAATGGGCTTGTCCATGAGGCACAACCATGAAGTGCTTATTACTCCAATAACCTGATTTTCGACATAACCAAGATAACCAGGAAATCCCATACATTAAAAAGGCATTTTGATGGGTGCTTTTCTACCAGTTGGTCTAACAGTCTAAAAGAACTAACTTATATCCACAATCCAACAATTGCACTTGGAGTACTGTATTTAGTGCTTATTTATAAATGGTAAACTTTACTGGTGCCATTTTTTAAGAAATAATAATTCATGATTACAAATTCTACAGTCATGAAGATCTTGCAATCACTAACAGTTTAAACACCAGTGAAACAAGAATACAGTTTTACTATTGCTCCTTAAATCAAAACTATGCTTACATGTTGTGGTGATACTTCATCATGAATTCCAAAATCTCCGATGCCATACAAAAGATCACCCGAAGCAGAAAGTATGGCTGAGTAGGCTGCAGTTGATACTCGCTCACTTGTTCCAACTGCTGTCAGATCCTAGAAAAATATATAAATCATAAACATTACTAAAGTTTATCCAAACTGGCAAATGAACACTATTTTCAACTTACTGTTTACAGAAACTGGTTACACAATTATTAATATCAGAATGCACACTTGCTAGCACTAAAATTTCAGGTTTTACAAAATTTCATCGATTTTCACCTGGTAATAAATTATTTATTATTTACTTTATTCGATAAAACATAAATTGATCAGCAGCACAAGCAAGAGGTCTGAAATGCAACACTGCAAATGACAAACAAATATCTGTCTGGACTTCAGGACTTATATAATGCACACTTTGGGAACCCCTCAAAATACTTAAGTTGTCTTGCACTCTTCAGTGTTTGGGTATCCAATATGTATACTCTAAGTCAGTTGTCATACATGACAGCACCAACATATGCATGTATATACTTGTTAAGTCTGTGTACATATGCCAGTGATCACTGGCATCTCCTTGTCAATAGTTTTTTATAACCAGCAGTTGGCCTATTGGTATAACAGAAGTAATTTAAATCCACAGTCGTACTTGAAACAGACAGAAATCAGATTTAATGTTTATTTACATTAAACTTTACCGGTGTAATTCATGAGAAAACAACAATTCACACTGTCAAATTCTACAGTCTAAGTAAATAATATTGTCTCAGAATAATATTGAATTGTTTGTGGAGTGACGTTGTTCAAATAAAAACACATTGAATCTTACCATATGTGTAAACTGCTGACGGAAAAGCTTTCCAACCCAGTCATTTCCAACAACAGATATGAAAAGAGGAGTGCATCCAAGTCTGCTAAGACAGTCTGCAATGTTGCGCCCCACCCCTCCAAAAGAGTGTCGCAAGTGACCTCTGTAAGTCATTCCATTGGTCTATTGATAACAAAGAGAATTCCGCAGTCATATTGATATCGAGATAAATATAATAGCATATTATAGGCATCGAAGTAATTTCAGCATTCAAGTTCTTACGACTGTTAAACGGGCAAAGTCTTAGCAGAGTTTTCACACATTTATTGTCAAACAACTTTAAAAGTAATAATTACTGAATGAACTTGAATTCCTAAACCATCAGTTTTGTAATGAACTCTTATGCCCACTATTTTGCACTGCAATTTTATTCCACCTACTGAGACTTCTATGATTATACTTCACCTGATTTCAAAGTAAAACTAAACTCAAACTGTGCAGTTCAAACTGTTCAACACATGCAAAAGACCATGTCAGGTAGAGTCAATGTGTGACAATCCAAACAGTCAAAATAAGTAAATATTATTGACCTAAGCCCCCTACAACAATTCATGTTATCAGGATGACAATGGTTTTAACACTGAAAACAAACAAGACAAATTAATTACCTGGAAAGAGCTGTGGTGGCCGGCATGTGTCAATGTGAGGTCAAAATTAACACCACCAACAACCACCTAAAAGTGTCAGCAGAAGAATTTTAAATTGAATGTGTACACTTAGTTGTAGTTTATACTTGGAGGGATGGCAAACATGAAATGTCAGGCCGTCTGGGTCAACTCGGCCTGCAATTCATGCAGAATCGGTCTAAATTTACAAATGTACTCTATGGAGCTGACCAAGGCGGCCAGCTGGTGAACAGTTCTGACAAGTGTCTATAGATAAAGGAAAACAAGTGTGACCATTGCCGTTATCACCTTCTATATGCTTTCCTGTGCTCTGTGCAAACTAAGACTGCTGTGTGAGAGGTTCTTCCTACAATATCAAAGTTTCTTAGTCAACCAAAGAACTCCCTAAGCACTTCAAGAGTTTTGCTTCAATTTGATCAGAAATATTATCACCACATCAACAGAAATCATTGCAGTCTTGAATGTCTAGCTGAACCCCGTGAACTTCACCCTAGCAAAACACAATTTCCATTTGAAAGTCTAAGCACAATGGACAAGCATTTGCAAATAGATACCATCAATAACTAAAGCCAGCACACATGTTCTTGTTCCTGCTTAGAGCTCAGAATTCTGATAGATTTAAATTCATACTTACTATTCTTTTAGCTGTCTTTCCAGACAACCTTATGCTCACTGAAGTCTCTTGCCCACATTCCACTGCTGGATGGGAATTATTCTGATTTGATTTATTGGCTGTTCCGACAACATTGTTAGACGTTCCAGAAGTAGACCTATTTTCCATTTTGGCAAACTTATTTTCAGATGGAGGAAAACCTTTCACTGGAAATGATGGATAACCTGGAAGGCTTGCAAGGTCACAAGCGATCTGACTTCCAACAGCTGCATTATTTCGGATGAGTCCAACATCTTGAATTTACAAGTCAAGACTTGTCAAGCAACTGAGTGTAACACAATTAAAAGAAAGCAAAATAAATTCTTAATTAAGGCAATCTTTGGAAAGACAAATTTACTTATTCTGAGATGGACCTTAGATGAAAAAGATGTATTATCAGAAAGTTTTCTTGGCCTAACAATGAGCAAAGTAGTCTGCCTAGATGAGACTTGTTCTAATTAGTCCAATCAGTCTAAATGAAACTTGTTCTAATTTGCCCAATGCTTTAAACTAGCAAGTATTGTTACTCAGTATTGTTACTGGTGCCAAGATTTTCATGAGAATTCTGAGTATTTAAGAAAAGCCTAGCCTCAGTAAAGACATAAAATACCATTCAAGCAATAACATGGCTTCAGAACTTTAACTTCAAAAGATACTGGCTTCCAGCGATCTTCCTGATGTCAGTTTATTCACTGCACTCAGTATAAATGGCGTCAGATCTTTCCCAGTTACACCACACGCTCTAAAGCAGATTTTAAAACAGATCACTGTAATTACACAGCAAATGTATTAAAGGATATAGATAGCTGGTTTAGGAGAATTACAATTACACTGTAACCAACAGTAATCACTTCACTTCAGTCAGTGAGCTTCAGTAATACTGATACAACAAAGTTTTAAGAGTTTTAAAAATGATCACACGGATCATTTGATGTCCGGTCCTTTGTGTGTGCTTATACTACTACCCTAATGATGCTGTAAAAATAGTTATGAGACTCAAAAAAGGACTCCTGGAATGGCTAAGATATACTGAGTTCTGACATAGCAAATGTATTAAAGCAGATATACCTTATAAATAGTTATTCTGTAAGCAATTAAAAGGAAATGGCAATAGTCCATACTAACTTGGCCTGGTTAATTGCATTGGCAATAGCGGTCTCCATGTCCTGAGCATCCATAGCAAATTCTTCTGGGATTGGAACTGCCACAAGCAAACCGCTTGACAGTCCAAGAGATAAATGACTGGCTGCAACAGAAACAAAGAAAATCACAGCATGCTTCACTGTTTACAATGCAAAACAATAAGCAAAGACAAAACTACCAACAAGACAAACACATATGACAAATCCCAACACCTTGCATTTCTCAATCACAGTAATTATACATAATTATGTAAGGTACATGCATCATGGAAATCTTAGGTTTAATATCAGCTTTGGCAGCTCTTGTACACAAATTCTTTCCAACTAATACAATGTATCTTCAGTCCTGAAGACTCTTCTTCTGGCATAAAAACTGACCTGCTATCATTAACAGGGGCTTTTGTAATTTGGATGTGGCTCTGGATGTTTGGAATTAACTCTGAAACTAGATAATAGTAATAATGAGTGTTTGGGCAGATACCTATTAACCTGGCAATCTCTTCTGCTGTCTGCACCTTATATGGTGACATGAAGCCACTTTTGCGAGTGAAAAAGGCTGGAAATTCACGACCTTCACCAAGTGTCACAACTGGGACTCCCTGCGTCTCCTTCAATTAAAAACATTCATTACCTTAGTACTATATAAATACCTTGTTCTTAAAAGAATACATTCCTAAATCCTTTTTAGCAACTAACTCAACATTCAGTCCAATGCCTAAATGAAGCAAGTTTTGCACTTAACATTAAACAGTCACACACATACTGTACTTTCAAGACACAGTGGATGATGGAATGAATGGTTGCTGCATAAAGACTTTCAGTAAATTGTTAATACATAACACTAATGAATATATAAAAGAATACAAAACAAAGCAATCATTACTTTTGTCAATTTAAATTAGCTAAAATTGCACTGTTGTAAATTTTGATAACAGTGCTTGTAATTAACACAGTTCGAAAATGAGATCAAACAATAAACTAGGAAAGAGCTAAAGACATTTAATAAAAGTAGCATTGAATACTACATAGTTCATTGATAGATAAGTGGCATAAACAATTCATTGCACCTTCAACTGTTTACTGTAATCTTTCCATCACCTACTGAATGAATGTCTCACCAGGTATTCAAGTGTGCGACCAATATCTAAGATGGATTTGACCCCAGCACAAACGACAGCAACCGGAGTTCGTCCCAGCTCTGTCAAGTCTGCACTTATGTCCATAGCTAACATAAAAAACAACTCATCATAGGAAACACAAAGACATGGAATAGGTTTGATAGTCTCACAAATAAGATTAATGAAACTAAAACTGTTTAACCTTTTAACGACGAGCGTGCACTATAATGTATGGAAAACTAATCCCTCTCGTCATTAAAGGGTTAAACAACAAAGCTTTTATCTTGGTTTAATAAAATACAACTTCATCTATAAATAGTCTTTTTATTCATAACTTCTTTGTATAAATCAAAAGTGGTTAAGCCAAATATGAGAAATTGTTAAAAAGAAGATTGAGGTCTGTTGGCATAGTTACTGGACTCTGCTCCTCTGTGAACTCCTCCAATGCCACCCGTTACAAACACTCGGATGCCAGCCAGATGAGCTGCTACCATTGTCCCAGACACAGTTGTACTGCCATCTAGTTTCTGAAATCACACTTCAAACTGACAAATTGCTCAACATAGAAATAAAAATAACAAAGCTCAAACCTAAAATATTTAATGTAACTGCATAACAAGTAACCAAGAATGTCCTTTCTCTGCAATGTTCGGTTGTCTGTAGATATAACTTTTGTAGACTAGCAATACCTTTACACTGCTATCTGTTTGATGTATGCCACACTAGCACTAACTGGCTACTCTTCTAGCAACCAGGACAATGTCAGTTTCTTGTGCATGCAGTTGCTGGCCCAATGCTCTGGAATTTGCAGTTCTGTGTTTGGACAGTTGTTTAGTGTCATTCAGGTCTAAACTTAAGACTCCCCTCTTTCAAGTTGTTTAGTCCAACTTCTGGGTTCTCCGACCCATTGCATGGTTTCTTCACTGAACTACGACTGCCAGTTTCAATTTCACATGAAGTGGTCATTGAATGATGCCTACGGCCTTGTAATAATAACACAACACAATTAAGTACTTAACAGTACATATGTACTTAACACAATTAAGTACTTAACAGTACATATTCAGCTTCACTTACTAACAGTGACTTTTTGAATTATAATATAAAGAAGCTAAATACCTTATAAAGCAAACATAACTGTAATTACAAATTTATATAGCATCTCACTTCATGAGAAACTTCTCAGAAGTGTTTCAGTAATATTGATTTTCCTACAGGATTTTACCATAATTAAGACTATTTACCAAACTGATTTCTTACACATAAACAAAGAAAACAATGGAAATAAAATCACGAACAGACCTGGCTGATAACATACGACAAGTCACGCCTTGAGGATTTGATCACATTGGATTTGGAAGTGGCAAGATATTCCAACTCACTCTTAGTCATTCCTGTGCACAATGGGGCATCAAAGTTAAGTTGCATACTTTGAGATAAGGTACAAGTGTAGGCCAGTTAATGGCAGTGGCGTCGCCATGTTTTGAATAGTACGGCAAATTAGAGGGTCTGGAGACGGAAGCTTTTAACAGACAAAAAGTGGTATGGCAAAAGCATGTTGTTGCCGTACCACCTTTAAAAAGTGGTACGGCTTTAAAATATAGGCAGCGATGCCACTGGTTCTTGGTCACTTTTCGATCACACCCAGATCCAGCTTTAAAACAGTATATGAATAGCACATAATACTGGACCCATGTGGAGTTTAAAGCTGCTAGGATATGCACAAAACAAATGTGTGCTATTTCTAGTAAATTTACATCCTCATAATGAAAATACAACAGAGCTGAGTACAAGATCTCCGATGGTACCAACAGGTCATCAATGATCACTACATACGATTACTGGCTGCTTCAATTTGCAGGCTGTTCACCACATCCTTTCAAGATAAGACTTATCATGTTATACAGTGGTCCATCTCTTATGAATTCAGTATTTCCAGATGTGCCAAATTCTCTTTAATTAATTCATAAACTTTCTTTTCCAGTTGCCTGCACTTGTAATATTAATAATGCAATGGTGATAATACCAACAATCACAATAATAGACAAAGAAAGAAATAAAGAAATAATGCATCAGAAATGTGAAACATGTGACAAAGCATTTTAATAGGCTAAAGAATATCATTTTCCTAAAGTGGTAATTAGGCTTTAATTAGCTCATCACATAAAAAATCTAATATAACAAGTATTGCCTTTTGTTGTCTTGTGAGTAATCAAAGAAAAGCATGCAAACCAACTATTGAAATAAGTAAAGAGACTACAAACCAACACATAACTTTCCATTGAGCAGCGCCACAGTGGCTGGAATAGCTCCATTCTGTCGAACAACATCTTCCACCATCACAGCAGTCCTGAGAGTTAGAAAAAAACAACTGAAACAGAAACTGCTCTACACAGTCTATTTTTATGTCTCTTTAAACATGCAGCATTAATATTGTTACAACACCACAGCTCGCTCTGCATTGCTCCGAGCTCATTGCACAGATGAAATTTTTTTTTCCATGGCCAAGTTTGCAGCTAATGTCATGTACTACTATGAAAACTCCAGACTTGGATTTGGTTCTTGAAGACAAGGCAAAGATGTAATTTCTTTAGTAAACACATAAGTTGCAGTGTCAACCCAAAGCTAAACAAAGTCCAGTAAACTGCAACAATATTTATGTTTTGATTAAAAATTAATAGAATCAAATTATGTAGAATAATCATAACAACTGAGAGAAGTTTAACTTACGAATTAATAAAAAGACTGTCATCTCAACTTACTGTAGGTTCTGAGGGTAAGGCATTCCATGAGCAATAATCGTACTTTCCAGAGCCACCACTGGACGACCATTCTGAATGGCATCTGCAACCTCATGTGAGACGGAAAGATATCCTGTCACAAATAGATGTTTCATAAAGCAATTTTGAATTTCAGAAACCCACTTCCAAAAATGTTCCTATGGTACTTCCATAAATACCAATTATTACAACTGATAAAGACCTAACAATTGATATTCAGAATTCCAAACACTGGTATGATAGCACACTGACAAAGACAGCTTTCTGCCATGTTTTCCTGCATCAAGTGAGACTGACATAATCATTGTCGAGTAGCGTAATCCCTATGAAAATATTGTTGGATTGTTGGTGTTGTATTAGCACATTCCTTCAATCACAATGATCACACCATTGTGTGGTCCTGTATTAATTACATGGCTCATGTATTACATGGCTAACATTGCCTGTAGTCATACACTATATGGCTATCATTGCTAACCAGGTAATACATGACCTGTTACCGTCCTTACAAGCAATCAGTGAAAACAAATCATTGAAAGTTAAACAATAGCTGAATAATGATGTTCAATCAATAGCAATCAATGAATAACTGTGTGCTTACAAGTAAACACGTGCTGAAAAATGGGAAGCTTTGGTTCCATTAAAGACATTCTATGTTATTTATTCTATCCTTCAAAAGGTGCAATGAAAATTTAGACATAATGTAAATTAAGATCAATAGCAGTTTCTAAGGCTGAAATAGTATGACTTTCTTCAGACAAATTCAACAACAAAACTATAGCCATTTCTACCATAAGTCTACATTCCTTGCATAAATAAGTTACCTCTTTGCAAATACAAGCCATGATTGGCACAAAATTGCAGTTTTCTCTCTCTTGGAACAATTCTTGGAGTCAGTTTTGTAAAGCATTTACTAAACATGCCAACTGCTGGTCGCAACAAAGAGCCAACCTATGAAACAAATGAGTTAAACAGATGTCATACGATTCTGAATAAAAAACATTGGACTAGACAAAATGCAGTTCAGCACTAAAGCATGACATAAAATGGTACTTTAAGCACATATATGTGTACGATTGTATGTACACCGTGTCTCAAAATAAACTGTGCAAAATTGTTTCTGTCAGAACTTCGTCAAATTTCCACCAATTTTAATAATTTTGGTAGGTAGATGGCAAAATAGCTGAAATTTTATCCTATTCATAAACTTTCCACCTCACCTGACTCATGTCACCGCACTACCTTGTTAAACACAGATGTACGGACGTAAAAACGATCGAAAACACCATTTTTAATCAACGATAGCGCAGCTTAAAATAAACAGTTACGTCATTAATACGTAAATAATGATTGCCAGCTATTCTGAGGGTAGACTTGTTAAAATTAGAAAATTAATAAATAACATCTGACGCCCTCTAACGAATTGATGAACAAAATCTGAGCACTATAGTTGTTAAAATTTAAGCGCCATATAAGAAATTGGCACATCTGTGTTTAACAAGGTAGTGCGGTGACATGAGTCAGGTGAGGTGGAAAATTTATGTATAGCATAAAATTTCAGCTATTTTGTCATCTACCTACCAAAAATTATTAAAATTGGTGGAAATTTGACGAAGTTCTGACAGAAACAATTTTGCACAGTTTATTTTGAGACACGGTGTATACATATACACACTGATATACAAGGTGGGTTAATGCTTATGCTATGATAATATGCACCCAACAACTTAAGATCAACTTGACATTTGCCTGATGAACTCACCTTTCTAAACACCAGAGGCAGCACTACACCAGGGCGCGCCAGGAAAAATGCCCTGGTAAAATAGCCTTTGCCCTGGTCGATGCCCTGCCAGAATTTCTGCCCTCTCCAGATTTTGTTCGGGCATATTTATTTATTTATTTATTCCGGATATTTCTATAGCGCCTCTCGAAGTCAACTACTACTCAGAGGCGCTCCCGACTACAGCATTTGATACTGTGCCGGAATTTTCACGCCGAAGCGCCATGAGCAATAGCGAGTGAAGGACTTGCCCAAGGTCCGTACACAGCGGCTAGAGTGGGATTCGAACCTGCAACCCTCCGGTCACAAGGCGCCGAACTTACCACTGAGCCACCACGCCCCATATTTGTTATATCCTGATATATAAATTCTCTTAATCACTGAAATGTTAAAATTTGCTTTACAAATGTCAAAAGTGTTCAGCTTCTGGGGCTTTGCCCATCTGACCTCCTGACTATAGACAAATATAATAGTGCTTGGGGCGATTTATGGCAAGCGCAGTAGCGCGATCTTACATGGTCAGCATTTAACCTCGAAATACCACTCTCTCCATAATTTGTCCTCTGCACTGGTTACTTGTATGACTGCCCTGGCTATGCCCTGGTTACAAAGTGTCTGGCACCGCCCCTGCTAAACACATGAATTATAACAAATCAACATTACGGCAGACCTGCGCATCTCTCTGAAATTACCAGTCTCGTATCAGACCATGTTTTCTGCACTCTATTTGAATATCTTACTATTTTAACAATCTTTAAAAACTTCTTCAGCACATCAAAACAAGTTTCTCCTGTGTAACTTGATCCACGGAGATTAGCACAAAACTGTAAAAAAAACTCATGGACGATACACTAGCAACTAAGCCAAAGTCTAACAAGACCAGAAAATGGCAGCAATAATACTGTACATCTTGTTGCTCAAAGTTTCAGCAGCATGACGCGCCATTTTTAAAGTTTCCAAACGTGAATGAATAAATGTAGATTAAATACAACAGTTTCAACGTTGTTTTAATTTGATCGATAGACAGAATTGGACAATAATTACCAAAGCCGCCATCAATTAGCGAAAACACCATCCCATACTCTCAGGATAAACGGAAGTTACGGCCAACCAGCCATCCAGGTCTCCGTCTGCATCATGGTGCAAGGATTCCTTGATCATGGTGTAAGAGACACGAGACCTTGACCAATAATAATCTGTTTTGGAACAAACCCAAGAGCTTATCAGTTGTACTTTGTAACTTACACCTTACAAACGCACGAAAATATGGGATAATTTCATAGACAGTTCCCAGAAAAATTATATGAATCAGTTTATTATTAATGCGTTCTGTGTATATTCGTTTACAGGCAAAACGCTGTAGGTGTACATGAAAAATAGAACTGTGCTAATTAGATCGCATTTCAAAATGCGATCTCTTTGCTAATTAGCAGTGGGTTAAATTAAGCTCCGTCAACTTTATTTGAAAACAAATTATGTCTTTAAATAATGTAACTAAAATGCAGGAATGCGAAAATTAAAAGAAATTGGGTGCAGTTATAGCCATTGCATGAGCGTGGTATTTTAAGTAAGTAAGTAGCCTTTATTTGCATCTGTCAAGCTCATGTGGTTTACATTGTAGGCCTATACAACGATTTCATATATTTTAAATAAACTATTGCATGGATATATTATAAAGTCACACGTGCACAACTAAATATAAGCTTAGCTAAAGGTTCACCGATTAGCAAAACTACTTTTAAACAGATTAGATTTACATAGGTAGCAATAAAGGATTTCCTCTCTTGCGAAGGAAGTACGTCTCCTCACGAAGAGGTGGTGAATGTATAGTCAGGACGGAATGTAATGATTATGTAATCGCAAGTGCTCATATATATATATATATATATATATATATATATATATATATATATATATATATATATATATATATATATATATATATATATATCACTTAGGCCTACAATTACAAAATTGTTGCGTTATATATTGACTCTTGTGCAATGTCAAAACATTTATTTTATTTTATTTATTTATTTATTTATCAGACATTTATATAGCGCCCCTTCAAGATATCTACTCAGAGGCGCTCTCTGCGTTAGATGTTAAAACAATGTCGTTAAGACCGAATGTGTTATGTAAGAAAACAATGCACAGTAAACTGAGAAGAGTCACCAGTGGCGAATCCACGCAAACACGAGGAACCAGCCACGGATTCCCATTGACAGCTGACGGATTTTATTTTATTTTTATTTTACTTATTCACGTGAATGTCCAGTCTGATCATAGCAACAACCTCTTATAATATTATATAACGGATCATAGCCCTCAAACATGGAATCTATATTAAATTTTAGTCTTTGGCCCTCGTGAGAGAAAGTCTAGGGAGACAGACAATGTTGCCAGAGCTGGGGATTTTTCCCTAGATCTGGGGATTTCGGCCTTCGTCTGGGGATCTGGGGATTTTTTGGCCAAATCTGGGGAAATTTGACTATTTTGAAAATTTGCATTGACAATGTATGTATTTTGTGTGCACTAAGCATTAGACACTATATTTGTATTGTAATTGAATGTAAAAAATAATGCGCTGTATAATTTTCATTCCACCAAAGGAACTTCTTGTTTTAAACCATCTCAATGACGTCAACAACTATCTAGTCATTCTAGTGATTGGGGCTTTGGGGCTATACTATTTCCTGTTATAGTTTGAAATTTCTGTTAATGGATGAGCGATGATGACTGTACGCGATGTAGTTGTAGCGGGTTAGCGACATAACGTCGTGCACGCCACAACTCTGAACATTAACAAGTTTTTCAACAAACCAAAAGGGCCCGGTCGTCAAGAGAAATTGCTAAAGTGGAGATATTGTTGACGGCTTTCATGGCAGAACATAATACTGAACATAAGCTGATCACTTGGCAGAACATAATGCTGAACATAAGCAGATCATTTGATGGAATATAGGCCCCTAGTAAGCAGATGTTTCCAGACAGCACAATAGCTAAAAAAATGTCACCGAAGCGCAGTGCTGCGTATGTGACAAACCTGTCAGCATTGCCCATTTTGAGCGGCTAGAAGTAGTAAACATTTGTCTGTCATTCATTTGCACTTTGTGCAAACGTTGCCATCAACCGCCTACCATCTTGTCTTTAAATTTCCATAAAGAATGTCTACTTCTATTCTTCGAATAGTAGTAAAAGAAATCTCCAGTTCCAGTTAATACAAGATGCAGTTTAGGCCCAGAAACATAAAGCGTTGATGCATGTAAAACTATCCCGTGAAGCAGTCATATGATCTTAACGAAACAGAAGTTGTCGTCGACTTGGATGCCGACTCGCCGACAACTTTGAGTCATTGACAAGTGACAATTAAAAAAATAACAAGTCAGTATATTTGATTCCAGTCATTTGTGGAATATATATATATTGTTATTAATGTAACCGTAAGTAGGTATGTTACTGTTAAATAGTGCTATAATGTCTCATAAATTGTGTTTATGTAATCTGGGGAAATCTGGGGATGTTTTGGAACGAAATCTGGGGAAATCTGAAAAACCTCACTGGCAACACTGGAGGCAGACGACCAGCGTAGCTGCGTAGAGAGCAGATGTAAACTTCCGCCGAGCATGGCATCAATTTTAGTGAGAACAGGTCGTGTATCAAAGTTCATAAAAGTCGTTAAACAGGCCTATGCAAACATGTCACATCATTCAAGTAAGTTAGAACAAAATAATAACTCATTATTTTATGCATAGCACAGTAGTTTTCAATATTCGCTAGTGGCTTGCAGGCGGGGTTGGTGGAGGGCAATGTAATGAGGTCGTCCCGAATCCCCGAAACCCGTTTCCCCGAAAGTGCACAATAGCCCGATTTCCCGAAAACAGTTTTATAGAAAGCGGTCAAAATCCCGAAAACTATTCATGTATTCCCAAAGGGAAATTGTAATGTTTGAAATACAACACCCTATCTAAAAATGAATTGTTGAAGTTTGAACTCATACATGACTTAGACTGAGAAAACCGATTTCGAGGATCCGGACGAAATTCGTTTGGGGATTTGGGTTTCGGGGATTCGCTGCGCACCCATGTAATGTAATGTAAATCTAAATATCTCAGCACCACACAAAAGCTACACCAGGGAGACCGGCTTAATCACCAGCGTTATATCAAATCAAGTTCACAAGAGCCAATTTGTTTGAGTATGGAGTGTAAGACTTGTGATGTTTAACCTGAATCATAAACATAATTTTTAAGCGTTACCTAAAAGCTGCAGTGCTGGTGAATAAGCTAGTGCCATGTGCTTAACTTTAGAGTAGCACTGTAGAAATTTGGAGTTTACGATTACGATTGCAGGGCACCGGTATCTCTACGAGCGCTTCGTCGTGTAAGAGGGGTTGTCTTGAGATACCAAGTGAGATTCGTCCGGTTGCTAGACGACCAGGACCAGAAGGAAGCAGAGGAGCTGTGCTCATGCAGGTCTCATTTAGGCCGAGAGAGAATGGAAGGTGGTGGAATGGATGGAATATGGTGGAAATTCTTGAAGAGGTGAGGCTTTAACGTAGAATCAAAAGCCCGAGGAGTGATAGGTAGAAGAGTTTGAGGCAGACGATGGTGGGTGGGAGGCAGTATTGGTGGAAGAACTGAGAATTTGCTAAATTCAGGATGAGATCATTCTAGAGTCAAGGTGCAGTGTGGTAGATTGTTAGGTTGAAGAACTTGAGACGAGTAGTGACTTGGTGCGGGAAAGAGTGACATAATCATAAACTCCAACTTCGAAAGCACCACTTTAAAGCTAAACACAGGGTACCAGATTATTAAAGATATGGATCATTGAGTAGAAAACCTTTCTACTCAGTAATTCTGTCTTCCATCTCAACTGGATGGTGAAAAGAGGGACAAATTGATGTGGTACAGTATGCATTGCATTTTGCAGTTATGAACGTTCTGCCCATCAGTTTTTCGTCTTATGTGACAGACGATTTTAGACTCTTAGAAACTGCCATTGATAACATTGATGTTATGTTGCAGATATGGGTCTTGGAAACTTTACTCCGGTTTTCTGGCAATAGAGTACTTTGAGATTGGATTTTATAGGTAATTTACATGAGTCTGATTTTAAGCTAACTTTTGTGCATGGCAAAAATGAGCATTCTTTTCATTTCTTTTATAAAGGAACATTAGTTGAGACAGAAACCATTGGTCGTGTGTTTCTGATCGGGATCAATCGACCTGATAAACGAAATGCTGTCAACCAAGAAACAGCAGCACAACTTTATGAGGCAATAGAAACATTTGAGAAAACAGAAGACCTTTATGCAGCTGTTCTGTATGGAAAGGGTTTGTAAAGGTTTTTCTATCGTAATCATAACTTCCGAATTTCTTCAGCTTCCAAAAAAGCTCAGTTATGGTGTCCAGCTTATAAAGCAATTTCAGCTGATCATAAGTGAAAGATGAGATCAGCCACAATATTATAAACCCATGATCCTAAGCTGATACTGTAATTATTAAACTGATTTGCTTTGTATGGTTTGTTACTATTTTCTTAAAGGGGTGTTTGTACCCTCTCGCCAAATAAAATGTTAACTCGTTATGATCAAAAATCTAGTAGAAGATTACTATGAGAGTGATGTGTTGCTTCTTTGTAGGTGGTAACTTCTGTGCTGGCTACGACTTAAGTGAGGTTGCTGCTGCTGCATCTGCAGGCATTCTGCCAGATGCAGACACGCTTCCTAAAGGCAGAGGTCCAATGGTACGTTGAATGAAAACACAAAGTTTAAATTGAAAATCTATTCAAACTCATTAGAATAATTAGTGAACTTTGTACATGGTTGCACGTGTCTTCTTCCTCAGCTGCTGTAACTGAAATAAATTATTGTACTGTGCCCTTGCCTACCACTGCAAGCCTTAGCCAAGGTGACAACAGCTGTGTACCCATACATTTGGTAGTTCAGTCCAGGTGCTTTCTTGATTATCCTGGAAACAGCAGATGTGAGTGTGTCCAGAAACATAAATTGTATGGTATTAAATCACAACCACTTTTGCCCGTAACAAGATGGCAGTGTGAACTTCCTAAGTAATTGGGCAGTGCTCCTGCTTTCAAATCAGACAATCTAGGTCTCTGAGCATTGTAGCCACACAAGACTGAAGTAATTCATGCACTATTGTATTTAAGTATGACCCCCTAACCCACATGATCTGTTGACAATTGGCCATGGTGACATTAACGCCCAACTTACCATGTGTTAGTGAACGTGCACTCTACCATAGGCATAGACTCTGGGGGGTCAGCCGGGGCACATGCCCCCAATAATTGAGGAGCCGGGGCAATGCCCCCCAAAAATCGAGAGAATTTCTTAAAATATCAAAATATTATGTTTCAATATATACAAATTTCTTCAGAAACAGAAAATCAGAGACACAGAACTGAAATACTATCAGAATTCATAATGAAAACAAAGATTTATTTTTATCTTCAATATGCAACAAATTTACATGTAAACAAAACGCCCATTTCATAACGTAAACTGGAAGCCTCTGCTGACTGTCCAGACTAGAGGTGAAAAAACTTTTTCTGTTTTTGGTTTTAAACAAAACCAACAGAAAAAGAAAACCACAAATTTTTTGTTTTACAAACAAATAAATTTCTTATTTTTGTAGAAGTTATTTTAATAATATTGATTTAATGATTTTAATTTTTAATTTTCGGAAATCGCAATTAAATGAATTAAACTGAGTTGGAGCTCTTGTTCATGCCATTTTTCATGATTTTTATGATCCGAAATCCGAAAATCTTAAAAACAACCAAAACAACCAAAACCATAAAAACGAAAAAAACAACAACAAAAAACAACTTTTCATATTGAAAAAACTTGTTTTTCTGGTCCAGAACCCATGCCCCCAATATTTTGGACAAGTTTATGCCAGTGCACTCTACTATAGATGGTGCATATTAACAACCTGTCAAAACTGTTGGAGGTTTGTAATTCATGAGCATAAAATTGAATTATAAATAGATAAATTTTGTTTGTGTGCAAATCTAGTAATAATGACATATATCTTGTTATAATTACTAGATTTATAAGTCCAGAATGTCTATGTTGTGTCTAACGGCAGTCTTTATGTGCAGGGTCCTTCTAGAATGATGTTCAGTAAGCCGATAATCGCTGCAGTTTCTGGTTATGCTGTTGCGGGGGGACTTGAGCTCGCATGCATGTGCGATATGCGTATTGTGGAGCAGTCAGCCATTATGGGGGTCTTCTGTCGTAGATTTGGTAAGTGTTGTTTAAAGTTCACCAGATACTGTTTTTTTTATTCTTAGCCAGAAATCCGATCTATCTAACTATAAACTAATAGCTTCTGTAGCACCATTGTCATCTCTGCTCTGAAGACTGTTCTCTTTCGCCGGGGTTGGGCTGGGAGCACCTCTGAATAGTTTCCTTGAAGGGGCACTATATAAATGCTTAGTTGATTGATTGATTGATTGATTGATTGATTGATTGATTGATTGATTGATTGATTGATTGATTGATTGATAATGCTCAAGACATCAATCGATAGTTGGTTCAACTGAAATTGCAATCAGAATCTTAGTCCATTGGAGATGCCAGGTGTAGGTCTTTGCAAAAACATTTAAGCTCAACTGAAATTAGCTTAACAGTAAATAATATTGAAATATATTTCATCTTCTAACTTAATTGGTGTACATCAGGGCTGTAGACGAGGGTATACGCAGGTATACAACATGTACTCACCTCTAGAGACTGCATACTCGCCTCAAAAATTATTTTTTAGTATGCTTGCCTCTAGAGAGTGTGTGCTCACCTCCAGAACTTACTTTGACATATAGACTATAACTTAAATGAAATTTCAGTTTAGAAGTTATTATTAAAAATAATAATTTTCAGTCAAAATAATATAATTATTGTGTAAACATAACAATGCCTCTTCTCTGTCTAAAAAAATGAAACAATCTACTTTCTTTTTTTCTTTTTTCTATCAGCTTCGAGGCCAAATTGCCTAAAATGCGATTGGTTTTTGTTGTTTGTTTTCATATCTGAACATCACTGCCACTGGATGCAAAAAAACATAACTTTTCAATAAATTTTAGCATAGTTGATGCATCAGAAATTGAGGAATTCCATCATTTCAATAGTTTAAACGTTTACCAAAAAACAAATTAATCAATTTATAAAGCTCCGATGTATACTTGGGCTGTCCTGACCATGGCAGCTCATCTGAAGAAGAGAATCTTGAATCTAATTCTTTCCTTGGCCAGGGAGTCAACACAGTGTTTCTTGATAACAACTCGAAACATGTAAGAAGTTTGGAAAGTTTGTCACGATTTGAGTGGCACAGGTGAGGACAGACTGTGTATAGATCTGCTTTATACATTGTCAAGATGAACGATTGGACCAGAGTTGTGACTGTGTCTGATACAGTTCAGCATATCTAACCCTGATCTCACGCGGTTGGTAATAGCAGGACGTGCAAGAGTTAATGTGACTTAGTTAAATAATGACGTGTCTAGCAGAATGCCAAGGTCACGGCTGACATAAAATTATTGCATTTTCCAACGTGGAAACTCAGTTGCTGTAATCTCCTTGTCCATCTTTGCTCTTACCCATCATTTGTCAAGCCAAATATACTGCATTTTGGTAGCATTCCCCTTAATAAACGAGCTGCATTGGTTTCCCAGTCACTTTTAGTACATGCTGATCATTAAAGTGGTAAGGTGATCCGATGACTTCCATGCCTGCAGTGTTTTGTTGATGAAGCGAATAAACCAAGAACATGAAGATGTCCAATGCCGACTGTTTATAAAGTCATAATTAGAGTTTACACACAAAACTACCATATATACAGAAAGTTAATAAAAGAGTAATGCACTTAAGACCTGTAAATGTGTTTGTGCTTGATAGGTGTTCCACTGATTGATGGTGGGACAGTAAGGCTGCCTCAGCTGATCGGTCTTTCAAGGGCTTTGGACGTGATACTTACCGGTCGACCAGTTACTGCAAATGAAGCATTGCAAATGGGTCTTGCAAACAGAGTTGTGCCTGTTGGAGCTGGTAGTTATACTTTTTAACCTTTAAAGTTTTCCAATATTTACCTTCCGTATTATAGTAAATGCATACGAAGTGCATCCAATTCTCCTTTGTATGTCTTTTTCATTTCTGCCATCTGGATTTATTAGCCTTCTAGATAGATGAATTTGTCTACTTGCTCAGTATGGTCTCCTTGTATTATGATAGTTATCGGTGTCTCTTTGGTCTTTTCAATCACCACTGTGTTGGTTTTCTCTGCATTGATCATTAGGCCGAATCTTCTACTGGTTTTGTCAATCTGTGTTGTAATATGCTGGGGTTCTGGTCTGCTTCTAGTGTGGCAGCCAGTGTCATCAACAGATATTATTGGAGGTTATTCACCAGCCCTTCGTTTAGTTTGATTCCTGCCTTGTTGTTAAGGCTGAGTGACATTACTACCTCTAATAAAAACAAGACATTCAAAGGAGAATTGGCTGCACTTCACAAGCATTTGGAATAATGATCAGGATCTGGAGAAGTAGAGAATTAACAAAGCAAACAAGCAAAAATATACGAGACGATGAATCGATGATACAACTGATGATATTGTATAAGATTGGAAGGTTGGACAATGCAAAAGCAAGATGAGAAGAATTCTTGCAGCTAAAATGAGTTGGCCACATAAGATCGCAGGGATTTGAAGACTACAGAAAATAAGAAATGATGACATAAGACAATCATTAGGTATCCAAACAAAGCTGCTAGACAAAGTCATTCAGTAAAGACTCTGATGGTTTGGACATGTACAGAGAATGCCTGTTGACAGAATCGCACACAATGCACTACATTCAAGATTCAAAGGGAAAGTCCTTACAAAGGCAGACCAAAACTATGCTGGCTAGGTAATATAAATGAGGATGTAACGTCACTTGGACTAATACTAAAGGGAGCAATGGACTTGACAAGTGACCAAGGACAATGGAGATTATTTATTTGTACCCATCGCCGCCAAATGGCTGGTGTCAGGTACAGATGATGATGATATTATAGTGAAGCTGTGTGCTGCTTAACCTGGGTGTATTTTGTGTGTATATTTGCATATGTGTGGATATTCATGTGTGTTAAAGGTGTGGTATTTACTGATTTTCATGCATCTGTATAACTATGTTGATACCTGATGATGAGGCATTAATCAATGTCTACAGGCAGTTGTGTGTTACGACATGCTCAAAGTACTTACAGAATCAGGGATCAGATCAGAAAAACTTGAACCGATGCATCCCATGTTGCAGTGTGAGCGCTCGACCAATCAGCAGCCGTGTCACACACTGTCCGCAGGGATAAAACTTTGAAGAAAAGAATTGAGAATTGGCAGAAAGTTTAGTTAAAAGATTTGTAGATTAGTTGACTTGAGCATTTTAAAGTAAGTGCATTTGGTTCCTGTAATAAGTGCAAAGAATAACTGACTGGATAACTGCACTGTTTTAGCATTGGGCGAAGCGACAAAGATTGCTCAGACATTGAGCAATTTTCCACAGGAATGTATGCGACGAGACCGAGAGTCTGCATTCTATTCCTGCTTTAAGGCAACTTCTCTTGATGATGCATTTAAATTTGAATATGACAATGCCAAAGCTGTGATCCAGTCAGAGTCTGTAAAAGGTAATTTTAATGTATCTAAATCTAGTAACTTAAGTTAAATTATGATTACTTGGAAAGTAATGCCAATATTGATCCTGGTTTCATATGAATGGTTGTAGATTGTTTTGCACTCTTTCGCTGCATGTGAACCTGCTTACCAGAAGCTGTTACTATCAGCTTTGTTAGCTTCGAGTAGTTTCTCGTTCTCTTTCACACAATGCTGATGTGGTCCTTGTCCATGCCTTTTTACTAGTCCAATTGACCATTGTCGCTCGATTCTAGCTGGTCTCCCACTCGGAGTCCTAGGGCGTGTGGATCGGGTTCTACAATCAGCTGCTCAACTCATCGGGCGTATCCCCAAGTACGCTCCTGTCTCTGCCTATATGCACGATGTGTTGCGCTGGCTCCCTATCGCTCCTGAGTAGGTATCTTGAAGGGGAGCTATATAAATTTCAGAATGAATGAATGAATGCATAAAGTACTTTATTCCAGCTTCTACAGAATCTTATGATTATTGCTAAGTTGGTTTTTTCCTAGGTTTAATAGATTATGGCTTGAAGTGAATGTTTCTGTTGTAGGTGCACAGAGATTTGTGTCTGGTGAAGGCCATAAAGGCAACTTTAATCTTGGTCCTTCATCAAAACTCTAGAAGATTATGATTCGTCAGAACTACGATGCATATGTTAAAAAATTCTGTGGAAAATAAGCGAATGTTATTAATTTGAACATACTAGTCTTAAGTGCAATTAGTCATGATTGTGAGCTGATCATTGTAAACTTGAGCAAGTCAGTGTATATGTTGAATGTAAAGAATACAAAGTATATTGTGTAGTTAAATGAAAAGACTTCCTATAGTTCCCAAGAAATGGTAAAACATGGTGAAAGCACTATTCAGTGCTGAAGAATGCCGTTTCTGGGTAGACCATGTATGTGTGAATTTGCAGAAACCCCGGTGGAACAAACAACTCATTCAGTGTCGGTCATGTTCAGCTAATGCAAACTGCATTTCTTTTTCGCGTTCCGAGACTAGCAGTGCCTTAGTGTTGTTCTGTTGTTCTTGTGCCTCTGAGTGCCCTGTCTAGTGGCCACATCAAGCATATCCAACACTCCAGGAAGAAAGTGAGGTTCACTTGTATGTGATTGAGCATCAGTTGATACTTGTCATTAGACACAATGGTGCCAACAGGCACTTGCTGACTAAAGGATAGCAACCAACAATACATACATTCACTGTTAACACGTGATACTGCAATAAATTCGCTGGTTTGTGAAACACGATAACAAGCCGAAGAACTGCTTGGTGGAGACGGCTACAGCTGTTGCCAAAAACCAGCACGTAACACTTTTTTCTTTAAAAACCACTCTTCAGGCTTGCTTGTGCCTCTGAGTGGGTATCTTGAAGGGGTCTATATCAAGTTTAGCTTGTGATCTTTGCAGTCAAGTGTAATTCAATATGTTAATTCAGTATTTATCAAAGGCAGATTGCATAGATAGGCGAGTGCAGTATTACTTATGCACATCTGGAAATTAACGTTGGACTCGAGCCATATTTTTTACTATATGGATTACATGAAGCTGAATTTGTGTATAAACTTGAAAAACAAGAGCGACATTTTTGTTTAATTCATAAATCAGTTTTCTAAAATTTTTTACTTCTAAGCATGAAATTGAGTGCAATAAATCAGTGGTTCTTAACCTTTTTTGGCGCACGACACACCAAAACAGGCAACCAAATTTGGCGACACACCATTCAATCGTCGTACGTGAATATTGTGAAAATTTTTAAAGTTAAACTAGTTATTTATTTAAAATGCTAAATTGTTAACATTTTTAATAATGAAAATGTTCATTTTGGATCCTTTCTAGTTTCTACGTTAACTTAGGAACAGTTAATGGGATTTTTGCTCCTGGATTTTTCTCTGGATCATAAAACGAGGATCCACAATATTTCAAGTAGTCATCGTTCCACTTGCGCACAACAGATTTATTCTTTTTCATGTTTTTCTTGGTTGGTTTACTAAAACTAGCAGTGGCAGCAGCATCGTTTTCGTAGTCACTACTGTTGGTGCGAGAATCCGTCTCATTGCTACCAAAATCTGATTCCGCATCATCAGTTGTAGATTCGCAAAATTTTCGTTTGCTTTTGATAAATTTATCCATTTCGATTGTACGGTAATGGGTAAAAGTTTACATCGGGGAGGTCGCAAACGTGGACACTGTACAAGCATATTACCGGTATACATCATGGTCGACTCTGATTGCGATATAACAGAATGGATAAATAGGGTACCACGAATTCTCACAGCCTACGTCCGCTACAGTAAGTGTAATGCAAGAATGACGGACGTAGGCTGTGAGAATTTGCGACACACCAATTTTTCGCGACACACCAACGACACACCATGTTCACGCGACACACCGCCCGTCGATTCGCGACACACTAGTGTGTCGCGACACACCGGTTAAGAACCACTGCAATAAATGACCAACAAAAACTTGCAAGTTTTGAAGTATAACCATTCCTTGGAAACTAAACCAAACTCAAAATACATGTAGCACAATTTATGCTCTGAACCAATATCTTAATGTGCTTAACATGAGTGATTAGTTTTTTATGACCAAGAGCAACAAAAGTGAAGTTTAATGCCCTATTTACTCCAAGAACAAAGTTTCAAATTATGTTATGCCTTAAAACATGTTAGAAAATCTGGTCAAGAAGAATTTTGTTACAAGCAACATGAAACGCAGTAGATTCGCTGTAATTTCTAGAATTCTGAGTTATCAGGCCATCAATAAACTCTATAATCTTTCACTATAATCTTTCTTCGGGTTACAATTTCCTTGTCATGAATTTGAATATAACTAAACCCACATATGGTGCTTGATATCGCAATTCTTAATTTCATTCATAAAACATTTTTGCATGCAGTAATGACTACAACATATTGAAATTTTTTAAACGTTAATGATTAGCACATGTAGAATAATGGAGAAATTGAAGAAAAATCATAAATTTACAAGTAAAAAATTACAAATACATGGAAGACTGCAGTATAGATATCCACAAACATTCTGGTTCTTCCCAAGTGTTGAAATACTGTGCAAATTAAATATAATAAATATAATAATAAACAAAATAGGAAACATAATTAAAGTAATTCTGAACACACCGGTTACAATGCACCAAAAACCAGATGAGCAAAAGTTCTGAACACTGTCTGGTTACAATGATTGATTAAATGCGTCACCAAAGCAAATCTAATGATCACCTGCACGAGGAAAATGTAGGCAATACAGGACGAGGAATGTGAAACTCAGATTTAGCTCAAGGAAATATGGTTAACAAAATGATCTTAACTATGTCTAAAGTGTGTATTGATACAAATTATCAACTGTATAAAATTGATATTTGTGGTTTAGTTATATACAGCCTCAGATTTAATGTCAACCATCACACAGGTGCTAAGCAATATTACCAGTATGTTAAGGATTTGTTCTGGATCCCTAGAAAGTGACCATTACAGCTTAGCTTTGAACCTACATGCTCCACATTAAATGTAACCGATACATAATGGCATCTGAACAATATAATGCAACAACTAATAGACACAGTTTCAAAATATCACTATAATACTGGCTAAACATATATGTACAATTATCCTATTTTTATGTATACATCATAAAAAATGCAGATTGAACTTTTATGCAAAGGCGAAAAGCAGATCTTATGTCTCTCGACTCTACATAAACCATCTCAAACACAAAAGTCAAAACAATAGGTTATACTGTTAACAATAATAGAACTGTGTCGTACAACAATACTGATTAGTGACTCCCAAAATCAGACATCAAGAGTAACATGCAGAACAAAAAGTCAAAGTAATGATCTCGAGTCTAGCAACAAAACTTCATATTTTAAATAGTCTGTAAAGTGTCACACCTTTTCACACACACACACCCTGAGCTACACCAACATTACTGCAAACTGGAACAAGTCAATAACTTAAGTAACTGAAAACAAGGTCACACCAATAATATCTGCACTGACAATTCACATGTCAGAAATGCTCACCATTAAAACTTGTGGATCCAGAAGGGTCCTTCCCATCCGAATTTATAGAACAAGGGCATTGAAGCATGGCCACAGTGTCCATCCTTGATCCACCCTTCCATGCATACTCTGTTCTTTGCAGTAGTTTTCTAAGTTGAGAGCAAAATATACAGGCCCTTCCCCCAGATCCATCCTTGACCATTCATATAGTTAATACAGTCTTAAAAGTTAAAGCCTTAAAAGTTGGGAACTGGTTTGAGATGCTCCCACTTAATGCTTTAAGAGAAGTCGTAGAGCAAAACCTATTGGGAACAACACAAAGGGATTATGAGAGTCTTTTAACCTTATGGATATTAATTTGGTTATGGCCTGGTTTTGGTGCACCACTGGTTGATGCCTTGTGCATTAGACACGGGAGCAGTAAAAGTTATCAATCACAAATTCATGAAACAACCTTTTCTAATGCAGTGGCAACATCTCACTTTATTTACGGTCACCTGAATTCCACAAATGAAAGTTTCTCATGAGATCAATATAGAAATCATGTAAAAGCTGCTGATGAAACTATACTTCTGATTAACAAAATGTAAAGGTGCAGGATGTGCAAGCAGCAAGACATATGACAAGATGTCCTTGCTAGAGTACCAAGTAAGCTCATCTATTTGCTTCAAAAGATTTAATACAAAGCTGACCTTAAATCTGACTAAATACAACAAAACTGCTGCACAACTCCTCTAGGCATTTACGTCAAGTCTACTGTCCACTGTCCAGGAAGATGCAGTTTTCTAATCACGGAAATCCTAAAAACTTGACAAATCACAAAACACTAACTCCTAAACTAATAGTTACACGGTAACACTCAAAATTTTTTTCAGTGCACTTTTTGTAAATTCACTGGTTGCTTATGTTAATATTCACTTATGTTCCATATTTCCACATCCTGACTAGATCTCTAAAACAACAAACAAAGCTAATTGACAGCAGTTCAACTTAAAGCAGCCATTGACTGATACTTTGTGTTAATGACTTGCACTGTAGAAGCCTCCAGATTAGACAAGAAGCTTCCAACCTGCACCAAACCAAAAAGATACTGCACCCAATGTACTAAAGATGTAGCAGTCTACAGCGTTTCCCACGTAACCTTAGATATAAGAATTGAAACATAATGAAATTACACTTCATCATTACACACTAAACTGCAACTTGTCACTGCAGGTATAAAAAATTTAGAACATCCTTGAAATCATTTTGATATATCAACAATGAGCATCACACTTAAATGCGACTCTAATCAAAGAAAAATATGACTGACTTTCCATTTTAACAGCCACTAAATACAATATGCAAACGAATAAACAGCGACTATCCAAATCCAATACTTAAATGTCAATTTGCATCATACAGAGCATAGGCTTAATGTTCTTGATACTACTAAATTAAAGATTTCAAAATGCTCTATTAGCATTGCATGAACAGAACAGGCAAATGCTGGTAGAGTGAAGAGATCAGATCGATTTTATCTAATGACTTGAGTAAGTTACATGTTTCAAGTACAAGTGCCAATGCACTAGCTCACATCTGTAGTTTGGACTCCAGTTGCCAGCAACTATGAATGGCTGCCACTGTCTTTGCAGAGCTCGACCACAGGGGCCTAATGGGAGCTCGAGGGACCCGCCACAAAACACAAGTAGGCTTCATGCCAAGCTTTCAACGGCTCAAAAAATCTTATAACTATTCATCAATGCACTTTGTTGACACAGAATTTGTGCAACACCCTTAAAATAATTTAAACATGTAGCAGCAAGCTAAAAAAAAGCAAAATAAATATGACCTAACAAGGATAACAGTTATGAGACTGAATAAGAGATTCAGTAAACTGGACGTCACTGTTAAATAGCCAGTTTCTCAGATAACAAATTGAAAGTTTGCATTACTGAAATAATCTCAAATTTCAATTTCAAAAAGAAGTATAAAAGGAAATATTTGTAAAGCTCAAAATAGTTACTATTTATCAGCTTAGAACTTCTGATAGTGTTACCCCTTGTAAAGCAAAATTGCAATAAAATTAGCTTGTATACTGGAAGTTCAAAGTTAGCATGTTACTAATAAATGAATGAAGATCCACATCAGAGTGCTACTAGCACATTCTTGCAGAAAAATAACAGATCAGCTAATATCAATTTTACAGCAGAAAAGGGCTAGAATATATTTATGGTATGCAACAAAATCAATATCAACCACAATTTCAATTAGTGTAAAATTAAGACCATGTATGATAATGCATACAAAACAAATTATTTACAGTCTTTGGATGCCAGTCTATTTACATAATAAAACTAGACAAAAATCAATGATTACAAGTTAGGCAATTAAACTTCAGAACAAATCCAAAAAAAGAATCCAATTTGCAGAATGATTTACTTCACCAAAGAATACCAAAAGAAAACCTCATCACTATGCAGAAAGACTGAGCAGTCAAACTTACTCTGCATCTGTGCCAACTGCAAAATGATCTGATCTTTTGGACTAAACTAAACTTTAAAAAGCAAATGTCACTCAACTAATTTGAACCTGACTGAATCAAGACCAGTTCACTATCGTAATCACATCAGGAAAAACCAACTTATCATAATGCAGCCGATAATATTTATTGCCCATTTAGTTACAAAAAACCATTGATAACAGAAGAAGGAAGAGATATTATTCTATGACAAGAACTAAGCTGAACAGTGTTTTACTAATCTACCAGCAAGTAGTTTTTGTCACAAAAACATTGCACAAGGGCAGAAAAAGCTTCAACCAGGAAGGAAATTCATTTGAACCAATTCTTTGAAGAAAACTTCAAACATTTTTATGAAGTTTTACATCCAAAAACAACTTCTATAACCCAATTCACTTCAAGCTACTGTTTAGAACAGAGAATATGTATTGTAAGCACTGCAAAATGAACAGGAAGTAACAAAAACCAGAAGAATAGAACTCTACTTTTCTGAACACCTCTCCACAACTTTTTACCCGCATAAATGTTCAACAAACAGTTTCTTTGAAACTATTTTCCCTGAAGAAACCATAAGATAATTATTATCAGAAAAAATTAATATCTTACAGGTCAGTTTTGAACACTTCTAATAAGTCTATACTGTCAAAACAATTTCAAGCAAATCTTAAAGAGATAACAAAGCGCTACAGTTGACCGGCCACCTACTCAAACAATTAATATTGAAGTGCAGGAAAAACCTCTTGCAGCGTGTGATATGTGCAAGGAGCCAGACAAGCTTGAACGTAGCATTTCCGAGGACCTTCATAAATCTTTTAATGTTGCCCAACTACAAGGTGGATTCACCTAACTCAGATGACTGTGGTGAGCCAAGCGAACTAAGAGCAGCTGGGCCACCAAAGGAAGCAGCCGCCGCTGTTGATGACTGTCGAGAATGATGGCGCAGTTCACCGGCTTTGTCCTCCACGATCACTACACTAGCACTTTTTCTTCGCAATTCCTGAATAAATAACACGAAATGTAAAAAAGGTAAAAATAAGAAGGATGAAGGCATCAGAAGTAAGGTGCCAGGGTTTCAAGGATCTTACACATGAAGCATAAGCATGATCACATCAGCCCAACAACAGAACAGAGCACTCTCCAACAATAGATCACTTTCCAACAATACAACTATCACATGAATCACTAGCACTTGAAAGAACAAGCAGAAAAGCTTACCAAATTTACAGATGTGCAAAGAATAACAAAGCACACTCACATACAGTAGTTGTATCAACTAAATTAACAGAAGAGGCTATTGAAAAAAGAGGCTATTAAAAGAAGATAAAAAGATGCTTTCTGACAATCACAAAGATGAGGGATAATGGGTTTCAACCAGGACCCAGTGAACCAAGATGACATGCAAGGTTACAAATACTGCAAGAAAAAATGTAAACATATGTAAATATTTTATAATTACTTCTAAATGAACAGCAGAACAGCAAAACAAATTCACAAAAGTATTAAGAAACAATTATAAAGCCTACTTCCATACAACTCATATCAATTAAATTAACAGTTCTGGTATTCGTAAACAGTATATCATGCCTTTTGTAGATCATATGCTTGAAATAGCACTTCACCAGCCAAGCTTTTTATACTGTTGTGTAATTCGTGAAAAAGTCACATGATGCATAAATATTAAAATTTCAAGATACTCTGGTGGAATTCACCATCATTCACACATCTCATGACTGTTAGTTACTGTATGAACAAAGGCCATATTTTACACTGTCCAGTAGAGACAGTGTTGCTATTCCTAAGTCCTCTGGTAACAATGACGAAGCAGTCTTCTCAACCATGTGAAGAATGACACCATCTCTGGATATATTCAAGTCACAGTTCAAGATCAATCTCTTTAAGCTATCATGTAACTGTTGTTGATTTTTTAACTCATATATCATACATCACCCTTTTCGTTGCCCTGAGCTGTCATATGTTGCTGTATAAATCATCTTAGTATTATTATTAAAGACAGACAGAATTTTCTTCACATCAAAGCAATTCCAAGAGTGGATGGCACCCAAGACAATTCTCTCCCCCTAAGCTAATCCTATGTCCAGTGGGAATAGCCGCAAAGCAAAGCTATTTAAGAAGTAGTCCTACTGAAAGCATACCAAAAGCGAACAGTACCTGATCATTGTCTGATGCACTAGATTTAACCTGTTGTCTCCACAGCAAGATCCAGATAGACACATAAAAGAGGGCAGCCAAGATCTTCAGTGCAAATGAGATTCCTAAAAACAAAAATGTATTCCACTGTAATCACTCTCTCATATTTAACAATGTTACCATGGTGACATTGCATCATGGTGCAGTTCTGAAGGAAATGTCAGACCTAAATACAATGCTTGGCTCAATTCTAGATTAAGATAACCAGCCAGAAACAACCCCGGTTGCTTTTATGACATGCTCAATTACAATAAATACAATATTAAAACACAACAGGTGAAATTTTCAAAACTGAATCATTGATCATATACTGGTAGTTGCCGCTATTATTGCCACCCCAGTTCAATTTATGTTTACTTATACTCTGGTGTATCACACGCAGATCATCTGGCTGGGAAAGGTGAGAGGGAGATTGGGGAAAAGGAGGGGAGATTGAGGGAGATTTGGGATGGGAGAGGACAGCTAGAGGAAGAAATGAGAAGCAACAGATGATTTATAGATCTTTATTACTAAACTCCTTGCAAGTGTTCCAGTAAAGCACAAGTCTGGAATATTTCATGGACATGTACATACCAACGTATTTATATCGCAGATGGACAAGATCAAAGACAAGGCAGTTGCCCCGATAGCCACACTGATCGGTCCACAGCAGACACGTGCTGTCAATCAGGTGTCCGTACATTATCGGCGATGGTATGTATGCTGAAAAGAAAAGCAAATATAACGGCGCCTGCTATGACATCTGACTCATCTACTCCCTTTTGAAACAATTCAGACATCAGTATTACCATCACTACATTATCTCAACTGATAGTTAATTTGCACCTTTAAAAGCTACTCAGGAGGCAGTATACAAAAGCTACTTGTACATTACATTATAAATGTCTAACCAATGGCACAACTTAGGCCCCAAGAATGGTGGTGACCAATCCCTTCTCCATCCCTTCCCTTCTCCGTTTTCAGACAGTTAAATATGCCAGAATACACCACCATTAATAGTTGCAAAAAAATTTCAGCACAGAGCCAAAAAGTGGTAGTGACTTTCACCACCACTTTTAAAAGACACCACCGTTACAATACAAAGTTACACCTATGTGTCTAACTGCATCAGCTGTATTTGGCATCAATTAACAGCAAACCAAATTCCTGACAACACTTCATTTGAACACTTTTGAACAGGTTGAACAAGTCACTCTCATAGGTGCATTGGTGCAGGGACAGTAAAAGACAGTTTTCGGAAATTACAATTCATAAATATTTATCTTATTTACTGTGCAAATCTGACCTCCAGGCCTTCTTGCTCATTGTAAATATACAAGATAAAGACTTGAGAAATTCTTATTCTGAGACTTAAGGCAATACTGCAACACAGATCCAAAATCAGAGCTCTTCTAAAAGACCTTTGTTAGTAAAGTATTACATGAATTAAATATATGTAAAAGATCACACAGGAGTGTAAATCTGACATTGGCACAACACAATAACTGCACTTATCAGAGATAGGCATTACTTCACAGGCTGCCGTGGAGACCGTAAAAAGTGACACGTGGCATCAAAGTTTATTACTTGAATGCCATCAACGATATAAAAAAATTATAAATGGAACAATTTAAAAAAATGGGATTATTAAAAAGAATAATCTGATATTATTTAGGTTAAGTGAATCGTTCTAACATACCAAAAAGCCTCAGCATGACAAACTGGAGACCAAGAGCCAACGCTTTATCTGTCAGCTGAACTGACCTGAAAACAGAAATTGCAACTTTCAAACTCACTGAATTTAACAGCAGCTGGCATAAAACCCATTTATCAACTTAAAGCTGTGTTAACCATAATACATCTATAGTACACCTGCTCAGGTGCATTACATGAGGCAGCTGATCAATTCTTACAGCCCTCTCTAAACAGAGGTGTGGCCTTGGCACATCAGTATCCTTTGCACTGAAGTTTGACAGACACAACAACACAAAGGGAACCATATTAGTTGCATGGCATAATAATTGTGAAACAATTTCACACAATGCCTCAAAGTCTGAACGCAACAAACAACAGAAGGTCATCCAATGGAGAGCGAGATAGTGCACACAACTTCAGACAAGGCCTTTATAGATGAAACAGATAAAAAAAAGTCCTAGCACCTGACTTACCTAATTGTGATCATAAGCAGGGGCATCTGCGTTCCTGCAATCACAAAGGTCATGACAAACAGCATCACCATGAATGGTACGAGCGTTTTACAGAGGTGATTGCAAAGGCCGCTGGTTGCCATTGGCATGGCAGTCACGTCCGGAGGTAGGTTCATCTCGTTCAGGATGCACTGGCAGTTTGTGTAGTTCTAACAGCAAAACAATCACAGTCATGAAAACCAACAGCCATCCAGTGTTTTTATGTATCAGCAAACAGCAAAATATGCCTATCTTAGCCTACAAATGCATGAAATAATATCCAGGTAATGACTGAAAGACATTTGCAATACTGTTGTATATGAGAAGATGAGTGAAAAAGGTGAAACATCACTGCTGTCTACCCACTTTGCAAGCAGGTTATCAAAAGACGATAACATCTACAGCCCGAATTGCAAGTTATTAAAAAGAAAGTCTCAGAGAAGAACTCAAGACACAAGACATAACTTCGGTTCAAACTTGAAAGGCCGCTACATGATCAATAGCTTCCTTTGCCAAAGTTATGGCTCAGAAAGGCCAAGTCAAAATGCGAACACAAATCACAACCCAGTGATGAGTGCAGTGCATAGACATTACCCTGCTCAGTGGACACAGTTTAATCATTAGCCAAAAGTTGCAGTTTGCAGCGAACAGTTTCAACGACGTTCTGACTGACCTGCAAATGCATGGGTTGAAGTCCTTGGACAGTTCGAGTGCAGCCCGCATGACAGGGTGACAAGTAGACCAATCCATTGACACCACACACTGGATGCATGTAATTGTTGTTACACTGACATCCAACATTACAAGGTGATGTCAGATTGATGTTTAACACGTCACTAATCGTCTCAGAGCTGAAATTCAAAGCATAAACCCATGCACATGCCACAGCCAGTCAATCAATCTATGTGCAGGTTTCTTTCACTTTAAAACTGTCATAATGAATCAGCATTTTATATACAAGGTCTGTTGTAACCAAATTTAATGCATAGACTGCAAGGGTAGCTCTACAACACCCAATCCTAGGGTTGATACTGAAAATCCCACAACTGCCAACATTTTTCTTAGCTGTTTGCTCAGTACTTAATTTAAATTAGCAGTGTTCAAATAGTTTCAGCAAGCAAATATTACACACACGATTATTATATTATTGTTACAGAAGTTGGTTCATTTAATTATTGTTACAACCTGTAATATCGTTACCAACATACATGAGGCACTGTTATCTTCCGTCTGTCTGTGTGATTGTCTGCCTGTCTTTCTGCCTCCCTGTCTGTCTGATAGTCTGCCTATCTCTCTGTCTGTGTGTCCGTCTTTGTATCCATGGTGCAAGACTGTTTCTGTTTGGTTTATAAATGCAGAAGTTATCAGCAGATAGCTTCTGTTTTACAGGAGATGCTGAACACACGTGCATTCATCACCAGAAGAGCACATTAAGACCTAAACAGGCTTCTACCGAGACCATCATCAAACAAGTCACAAACTTTTCCGACACAGTAAATAATTAAGAGCAAGCCGATTGGACTAAATCAAGCACCCTGAACTATAATTCAAGCATACCACTCTGGCCTCTCAATCTGAACTAATTCAAGCATACCACTCTGGCCTCTCAATCTGAACTAATTCAAGCATACCACTCTGGCCTCTCAATCATTCCCTGCCTTCTTCAGTGCCCTACTCCATTCTGTGACATTCTCTGCCTCTTTTGCTTGGTGTTGGGTCTACATTTCATCTAGACTTTTCAGTTGACAAACTGAGACATTATATTCACACTTAGAAACTGTCTTTCTGCCTCCCTGTCTGTCTGATAGTCTGCCTATCTCTCTGTCTGTGTGTCCGTCTTTGTATCCATGGTGCAAGACTGTTTCTGTTTGGTTTATAAATGCAGAAGTTATCAGCAGATAGCTTCTGTTTTACAGGAGATGCTGAACACACGTGCATTCATCACCAGAAGAGCACATTAAGACCTAAACAGGCTTCTACCGAGACCATCATCAAACAAGTCACAAACTTTTCCGACACAGTAAATAATTAAGAGCAAGCCGATTGGACTAAATCAAGCACCCTGAACTATAATTCAAGCATACCACTCTGGCCTCTCAATCTGAACTAATTCAAGCATACCACTCTGGCCTCTCAATCTGAACTAATTCAAGCATACCACTCTGGCCTCTCAATCATTCCCTGCCTTCTTCAGTGCCCTACTCCATTCTGTGACATTCTCTGCCTCTTTTGCTTGGTGTTGGGTCTACATTTCATCTAGACTTTTCAGTTGACAAACTGAGACATTATATTCACACTTAGAAACTGGTGCAATGTGGTTGGAGATTTTATGGCTTCCTGTTTTGCACATGACCTAAAAAATGCTAGACATAGAGGTAATAAGCTAAACATGTTAAATCCATCAAACATGCAACAAACCCAAGTCCAAATTTCACATTATATCTATATATATATATATATATATATATATATATATATATATATATATATATATATATATATATATATATATATATATGCCACATTGAAAGATACAGAATGGCATCAAGCAATTAACTGAGCACTTATTTCTTTCCAAGAAACTAGACACGGTCCTTCCTATAACACCATGCATCCCTGAGGTGCAAGAATTCTGCAAAGTACAGGTGGAAACGTGAGTCTGAAATTCATTCAGCCTCAGAATGTGACCCAATAATAAGACAAAAACATGTAAGGTTGACTTTACAGTGAAAGAGTGTTACCTGTTGTGGAATGGAACGGTTACTCCTGCCATCCTGAGATTGTCACAGCCAAGAAAGAAGAAGAGTCCAAAGCCAGTCACAGACACAGTATTCAGCAGCAGAGTCAACTGAATCGCTCCTAAGTTATGATCAATCAAATAAACAAATTTACCAGTCACTATTCAACACAAATGTCAACAACAGTCGCTACTCAGAAGTTTTAAGGAGCTTCAGCTCAGTCATGACAAAAACAGCAATCCAACAAAACAATCGTGTGTTATGGGTCATTGTTTTCATCGTAGAATAGAATAGAATATTCTTTATTGGAACCAATTGCAAACCGCATTTTGGTGTACAGCAACGTAAACATGTTTATACAGATAATATACTAATAATATGTTAATATTAGCTACTAATATTTGTCTCATAAAAGTCTCATAAGCATTGGGTTTCTAGCCCCACATAAGCACTGGGTTTCTAGCCCCACATAATCATTGGGTTTCTAGCACCATATAAGCACTGGGCATCTAGCCCCACATAAGCATTGAGTTTTTAGCCCCACATAAGCATTGGTTTCTAGCCCCACATAAACATTGGGTTTCTAGCCCCATATAAGCATTGGCTTCTAGCCCCACATAAGCATTGGGTTTCTAGCCCTGCCCTGCTAAGGCATAAAGATGTTAACAAAATTGCTGCTTAAACTCAGCAATAAATGAGTACACCGACTGTACACTGTCGATGGGAAGATCAAGCACCGAGCAGGAAGACTGGCCACCAGCCTTCATATGCTAAGGTCGAGTAAACAGAGTCGCTAACAATTATTACCCAGTGCTGCCTCTTGAGGGACTGTCCTTCTCTTCTTATTCTCCTCTTATGGTGCCAGACGTATTGGTTACTACACAATATGTCTAAGCCAGTCAGTCAGTAAATAAAGCAGTTGTTCCATCAGTATGGATAAGTGGGTTGATCAGTTGGCCCAGTTGGTCAGTGACCAGTTGGCCCAGTTGCTCAGTGTTTCTTTGTTGGCCATGTTACCATCCAATGCATAAAATTAATCAATAGTTCAATGAAATATCTAAATTAAATCTATGACTTTCTACCTGAAAGAGCAGACTGAAACCTCTGCAAATCCTAACACAGCTATCAAACAGAAACAACAAGATAAGGAACGAAATTAAATGCTGTTGCTGCCCATCAGACAAGAGCACCGGTCACGTACCATAGTCCAGATCCACTCTGCTCTTCAGTTTGTCCTGGGCTGTAAATATAGCAGGAGCAAGATTTTTGCCACATTGGACAAGGCACAGGACTACACCTTGGCAGATGGCAAAGGGGATGTCAAGCAGAGGCACTAGACCACTGAGAAGGTTGTGCACAAACGTAAACTAACTCAACTTAAGTGGCCAGGGTTGACAATCCATCTTACAGGTAAATCCAAAGGTCAAGTGCACACATATCACAATATATCTGTGCAATCAGTCGACCGCACTTGCAAGCAACATACTGAGTGCATTAGGTTTACCCTGGATGCTTCGAGCAGCGTCTCTGAGAGGTTCCTAGACAGCACTATATCAATACATACAAAAACACAGACAGACACACAATTCACTCATTTCTGTCTGTTTCTGTGTGTTTGGCCATGTCGGTACCTCTCTAAGTGCATCTCTATATCTTCCTCTCCCAAATTTTTGCTTCTTCTGCTCAAGCTTCGCTTGGTCTATCAGACTAAATCAACCGATCCTTATCTTTTCCCTCCATTAAAAAACTCTTGCAGACGCAGAAAAACATGCAGATCTTGCTGCACAATGAAGATCTCCTTATCCACTTAGAAATCAATAAATCCAAGAATAAAAGTCAACTCAACAAAAGTCTACGAGGGTTTCTTAAAAAGTTCTATAGATGAAATTACATGTTTATATGCTATAAACAAATGCTAAATATAAGAATGAGCCCTGCATAAACAGAGGAACACTATAAACAAGTGACTGTATAAGCAAGTCAGTAAATTATATCTATCTCTTTATTCATAATTCCAACACAAAGTACAAAAGCACAAGTACTACTTATTCCAGCACACAAAGTACATAAGCACAAATATCCACTTACATTTTCAGCTAATAGATCTTCTTAGATAACTTTGAGAGACGGCCACGTTTCAGAGAAACACATTCATATCACACCACAAAAGCAAAGTCAACTTCATAATTTCTGTAAACAGCCAGTCAAATATTTACTTGTCAGCTTAAGAGAAGCTGAACTCCGGATCTCAAATTACAAAGGTCCATAGTCTGACTTCAATATGCAACATTATTAAAATCCACAGTAAAGCTTTTGGCAAACAATGATCTCATGGAATTATTCACATGACTTTCTACTACAAACCTTTCTGCGTCAGATTAAGCTGCCGAAGACATTGACCGCCAACAAGAATGCCAACGACTGCACCAGGTATTGCTATACCACCTGTACACAAATGACCAGACCACAACTACACAACAACTGATCCAAACTGAAATTAAATTAAAACACTATCAATGCTTTTAGTATTGTAACAAGTAACTTCATTTGAATCTGACAAGTGCACACGTGTTACATTGTACAGAATGATTACATACTTATTTGAAATAGACTATAACAGGACATATGTGCAAACTAAACAAAACTAAAGATTCACAAAACTACTTTTAAACAGCTTATATTTAACAATATTTACGTAACATGAAAGGATGTCCTCTCATGTGGAGATAGTACTTGTTCTCACAATGAGGTGGCAAGAGCGGATGAAAGTAATGACTGTAAAAACGAGATTTCTGAAAGAGCTTTAGAACTGTCTGCTTGAGCAATCAGCTCGTCTGCAGTTCAGTTGTTCCCACAACTTTTGCCATCGGTTAGTCTTTTTCTGAGCTACATTAACGCGCACAGCATCTTTTGAAGTACAAAACCCAGCACAGGCAGGCAGGCATACATTATCCTTGACAGAATAATTGCTTGAAATAAGGTTCCGCTCTGAGGTATGTAGCCCCTGTGTTTTAGCAGGTTTAGAAGAAAGTATTGCTGGTTAATGAGACTAAGAATATAATTAACATTGTCTGAAGAAGAAAGGTTACTCTACATGGTGATTCCAAGCAGCCTGATACTTTCTAGCAGCTCAATTCCAAATAAGGTACGAAAGTTGTCTTAAGTAGGTTGGAAACCAAGCCACCTGAAAGTTATCTCTTCCATTTTGGAGATAGTTAGGTTAAGTTTACTTCGGATGGCCCACAGATTAATATTATCAAATTCTGCATTTAGCCAATGTGTGCAGTTTCAGGATTCAGTATTTTATGTCAACAACATATTTATACAGTTGGTTGTTGTCACATAAAAAGCAGACAGCTGCAAAAAATATAATGAATAGAACTGGTCCCAGCCCAGATCCTTGCACAATACTTTGGGTAATTGGTAACCAGTTGGATAGTTTCCCGTCTAATTTAACAGCCTGTTACAACAGCCTGTTACTGCAAAGCGAAGTTAGCTGCCCAGTCAAAGATGTTACGAGGGATATCTAGAGCAGAATGGGGTGCTTGATAGAGTCCAAAGTCTTTGAAATATCTATAAGCAGACAAGAACCAAGGTGTTATGTTCAAAAAGCTTAGTTATTTGATGCAAGAGATAAAACAGCACAAGCAATACTTAAAGCAGAGTGAAAAGAAAACTGATCAGGTAAGATATGCTGGAGAATAACAGTAATACTATAAATAATAATATAGTAATATACAATATTACTTTTAAAAATCTCTGCTAAATAAACACCGGTAATAATGACAATAGTAATCATTACATTTTGTGACAAGGTTGTCAACTGATTCAGCCGTCACATAGCAATGATGAGTGAGAAGGTTGCAAGCTTCCCTGAGACAATTATTATGTAGATAACTTAACCAAGTCCATAACAAACAGTTGCTTAGTACCACTAAACAATGCCTCATTCGTAGATACATAATTATAAGAAATTTTAAAACAAATTAATAAAACTCATGAGCTACAGTCTGACAGAAACAGACAGACAGACTCACAGTTTACCTGTCACTAGCCTTGTAATACCCTTCAATACTTTAAAAATTTTCAAACTTTTCCTTGACCATAGTAGCTGTATAACGTCGTTGTTATTTGTTGTTTGTGGATCAATAAAGCACAAATTGAATTGAACACAAAAAGTGCTCTGTTACACAGCGTAGATTAAACTCAACTGCACAGAAAGTTTCTTTTATAAATTATATATAACTAATTGACTTCATCGAATTCTACTCAAAGTTGGTAGATTAAGCATCAGAAAATCTCTTTCAATTTTCTCAAAAGTAATTAGATGAAATGTTGGTATGAAAAGCATCAGGAAATCTCTGATTACTTTTCTTAATTAGATGAAAACCAGTACAGCACATAACTCTTACTTCGGATTCAACAGCCAAAATGTCAAGTTTTTACATTTAGTCAACTGCCAATGAACAGTTCCTGCTCTTGATTATAAATACCAAACTGTCTCAACACCTTAAGCATGATAGACATTATCCTGACAGCTGTAGAACAGAGAATAAAAAGCCTATATATGAAAACCAACCTGTTAGCAGATTGGCCATTGACTTTGTCGCCCCAAATTCCGTTTCGAGATACTTTGGCAGAAAGACAACGAAACCGCTGACAATGGAGACTTCACAGCAGATGCCGAAGCAGGTAACGATGTAGACTGGATTCGTCAGCAATCGATAAATGACCGACGGAAAGTCTGAGGCAAACCAATGAACTCCTTCATAATCATCAACAATACCAATTGTATCATGGCTCACAATATAAGTTATTCATACCATCCAGTCATCTGTCCATCCGATACCATACAGAGCTTTACCCATTTCCATCTGCAGCATCATTTACAATCTTGTATAGTCTCTCTTGCAACTGATGATGGCCACTGCTCCAGAATCTTTGGGTGCAGAAAGGCTAAGAAACCCCCATTTATACCAACTTCGGAACTTGCAATGTCAACTGAATTTCATAAATTTTTCTTCTTTAGTCCACCTGAATTGGATTAGTATCTGTAAATGATTATTCTGGGGTAGAGACATATCAATCCACAGCTCCATCAGTCCAAAACTGACTCAAGAAGGACATCCATTATCACCCACAGACAGAAACTATCATGCTTTCAACTGCTGCTGTGCAACACGTGTCCAGTCTCAGAAACAGGTAAGCTTCTGTACATTCGATCTTGGCACTGTTGCGGACTTACTGAACAACAGAACGAGCAACAGAGCAATATACGCCCAAAGTAGCACTCGTCCAACCATGAAAGAGATCTTCCACACTGCCAGTAAATTCTCCCGCACAAGCCTTCTTCTGAAGACTCAGTTCTTATTTAGTGTGCATGGTAGTAGACCTAATACTTATACGGAAATATTAAGAAGGTAAGAGCTTGTTTACGACATGCTTGGTATGTAGACCACAATCACTCATAATGTTAGCATTGTAACATAATCGCCTCAATGCTAACACAATGTAATCACCTGTATGTTTATAACAGAAAACTGAACAGGAGCTCAGCATTGAATAACATATTATTACCTCTGATGTTTTTGCTGTAGGAAGTTCGGCGTCCCCTATCATGGCCACCTTGTGCAGTGCCAGAGAGATCTCTGATAGATTCGAGTTGCCACTTGTCCTCTCGAATAAGTTCTCTTAACTCCCGGATGAGGATCTTTGGAAACCCATAGAAAGGCACAGAGACAAGGAACATGAGTCCACCAATGAAAATGAACCCTCCCCACCAGGCTCCGACCCAGTGAGGGTTCATTGGGGTCAAGTTTAAAGTCTTGGAGTCGAAGGTGAAAAGGTCGACATAATACTGAAGCATCAGGGCACCCAAAGCAAAACCAACGATTGGGCCAAACACTCCAAAAGCATAAATAAAAGCTACAAAACAAAAATAAAACAAGAATTAATCTAAATATAAAGCATTCACTACAAATGAAAAGACTATCAGTTTCCTTAGAAGACTTAACATTACTTAGGATGTCATTCATATCAGCTGTAAAACAGTACAACTAACTCCATTTATATTACGTCAGAATTACACAATGTCGCTAACTCCATTGCGATCACGTCCTTGGCAACTCAAAGATAAAACATTCAATCGGCCCACAAAGCAAATAATTGTTTTTCTTCCAGTAAAACAAAATAACAAATTTCTACTAGCACAGATTCTGCTGTTTTAGTTTTTGATTGTAACAATCGTGCCTCCGATCTAAGTACGACATCGGACACACTAATCTAAATTGCCATTATCAATAGTAGTATTAGTATTATTATTGCTATCAATTTAAGAAGCTATCTGCTTATTTCAGATTAGTTTATGTTGAGAATTGGTCCAGACTGCCATTTGTACACAGAGTGTTCAGATACCGTAAGTTAGCTTTAAGCCTTTCACATTGAGATGCTTATCAGCCCCAAGCATATGAAATAGACAGCTTCGATCCACCTCACTGAGCAATCATTGTTCAAGCACTCAGTATCACCTAGGCTTTTATCCATAGACATCTACGGTTTATCGCAATACATATTTTCCAAACGCAGCCTTTGACTCAGCACTGAGAACGGTGAAGGTCAACAACTCTGGCTAAGCCCATTTCCTTCTTTTTTCTTTGTTTTTTCCACTTCCTTGTGTAAAGACATAAGTTACTTCCTGTGTTCTTTGTTTAGCAAACTGTTCCACTGATATCCTTATCTTTCTACTATGCCTTTCTTGCTTTCCATTTTCAACAAGGTTATCGATTCTCTGTACAGTATATACACTCACAAATTCCTTGATTCATTTCTCATTAAATTTTTTCGCAGTTAAGCCCCATGGGTACATTCACACCAATTGGCTCACTGCTATAATAGCCATTAAACATTGTTAACAACTTAACACACACGTGGCAAAGGTCTAAAACTGGTTTATAGACAAACTAGCAAAAAGCACATTTAGTTAAAAAAAAGATTACATCTAGTAAACTAAAATACAAAAAAGTGGGTGCAAACAGTTCAGACTGCCTTCACCGGCAAGCAGTCTACTTTCTATAATTGTTTACCAATCCATTATCCAGCATTTGGCTAACTTTGGTTACAGACAAATCATACACACGAGTAGACTAACAGTGCTTGATAAGCACAGCCGATAACATAATTCATTATGTAGCCTGTGTACAGCCAAATAACAGTAGCTGAAGAACTATCGACGTCAACAGACTAAAATAAACTTGTTTAGAAAGGGTGTATATTAGGTCGACGGTTTCAACCTCAATATAAACAGCTGTAAGGCGCTGCCAACAAATGACCTTGCCCACTGCTGCCAAACATAATATTTTGTTCTAGAGACATAATTTTGGTAGTAGGGCCTATCACTACCATCAGGCCAGGCACAAGGCATTCAGAAGGACCCTCTCCAATTGAACCCGCTTCTTGGTTACATATAAAACAACAAATATCATCATCATCATCAGTTTCTGATGCCAGCCATTTGGCGGCGATGGGTACGAAAAAATTATCTCCATTGTCCTCGGTCATTTGTCATGTCTATTGCCCCCCCCCTAGTGTTAGTCCAAGTGATGTTATGTCCTTAGTTATATTATCTATCCAATGTAGTCTTGGTCTGCCTTTGTGTCTTTTCCCTTCGAATCTTGCACGTAGTGCACTGTGTGGGATTCGGTCAACTGGCATTTTTTCTACATGTCCAAACCATGGGAGTCTTCGTTGAACGACTTTGTCTAGCAGAGCTGTTTTGATGCCTAATGACTGTCTTATGTCATCGTTTCTTATTTTCTGCAGTCTTGAAATTCCTGCCATCTTCCTCAGCCAGCTCATTTCTACTGTAAGAATTCTTCTTTCATCTTGTTTTCGCATTGTCCAACATTCCGATCCATATAGGAAAATGGGTTGTATCATTGTCTCGTATATTTTTGTCTTGGTTTTCTTTGTTAATAAATATAGAAACTGAAAAATCCTCTCACCCAATTCATCACAACTACCACAACCACCATCAGACAGTTAACAATAAAGGATTGTCAAGAATAGTTGGGAGATGTCAAAACCACCCACGAATAAAACATTTGTGACCAATAAGAACACTCACCAACACCAACAAGCACACACACAAACTGAAATAACCAAACAGAAACAGCGGTTGGAACTAGATGCATTGGAATGTCCTGCTGTGCACTAGCTCAGTTAAAAACTGGGGTAACACCATAATGTTTCTCTTGCTGTGTAAGTCTTGACAGAATTACTCATCGAATCCCAAATGGAAAAACCTGTAATTTACTGTACAAAAACATTTGCTGGAAGGACAGCTATAACAATCAGCAAGAATAACTCTTCTGCCGACAAACATAATAAAATTGTGATTACATTAATCCTGTGTATGCTCAGTTGTTTCATCAGTAAACAACACATTTTATTCCAGGTGTTGTAAAGCTCCCAATAAAATTAATTAGAAAAATTAATTAGAAACAGTAATAAAAACGAACAGGTTCTGTGATCATCAAAATAAACAAGGTAAGTAAATAGCTATAAATAGTAAGTACTGAGCAGGCTTCAAAATATAAAGACAACAAGTTTACTTGGGCTCCAATCACATAAATGCAGTAACTGCCCAAGACAGATGACAACTGTAACAACTACTACAACAACAACTACTATTACTACTACACTACACAACAAGAAACTTAACATCACAACATACAAAACCAGTAGAAAACCACAAAACCAGCCCAGAAAGGTCAACTGTAAAAGTAGCAAACTCATTAACATGCCTCTATAGAAACTTCTCAGAAGCATGGTCCTGAGGTCAAAGTATTCGTCCTCTGCTACAATATGATAAATTTAAGCAATCCAGCAAATAGAACAACAGGACATCGTTTTCAATGTCCCATCTTGCTGTGGTACTCTTTTACCACCTCACGAGGAGAGGATGGCTCAATGGGCACAAGATGGCCTGATATACCACAGATGGTGCTCATCCAAATACTACCCATGAAATTGCAATTTATAACTTCTATCATGCCGGGTGTTTAATACACAAGGCATCAATCGATGGCACACTGTAATCAGGTCAATATCCAGAAGATCAGTCTGTAAGCTTTGCTTAGCTTCAATGAACTTGCCAGAAGCACATTGACAGTGCCAAGCTTTCATCTACAAGTACTACTTTCCAAAGTAAACCAAGAATTAAAGAAACTATATGACCATTTATATAGCTCCTTCTAACAATCTCTCAAAATACATACCAATGTATGATGGTGCCTTGAGTTTAGGGACGTGGTTGTCAATGTATGTCGTTCCAAGCGTATAAAGTGGTGAGCCACCAATTCCGATAAGCATCTGTGCCATGACCAGTGTCATGACGTAGCTGATCTGTCCAGACTCTTTATCAATACAACTATTTGCATCAAGTTCACTATCTTCGTCATCATCGCCGGTGACACTATTGCTTGCATGTGACTTACAAGTGTTCTCTGAGATCTTCGAAGTATTCAGGCCCCCGGTGATGGTGTACGCTGGTGCCATCAAGTGGGGAAGTGTAAAAACAAGAGCCCCAAATCCAGTAAGGAGCGCTCCAAAGCCAATCCAGTTCGGTATGTGTCGTGTGCTACCAAAGTAGCTCACAAAGATCACGGACATGACTCCGCCGAGTTCGACGGCTGCAGCAATCAGGCCCGAGTAGGAGCTTCCGATTTCAAACCGCTTCTCGATGGTTGTGATGACGCTGTTGACGTAACCGGCCGTCAGTGCTCCGTTAAGCGTGGCAAGCATGCAGCACATGACGGTGAACGAGACAATCGTCGCGCATGGCTGGAGACATGGCAGACGACACTGACCAACACGACACTCGCCATGCCTTTCCAGCCCACTGATGCTGTTGCTTTTGCTGCCATGGCACCGCGACTCAAGGCCAGCCTTCTGCAGCAGGATGTCTATGTCATTGTCGGTGAGTTTTGCTGAATCTTCAAGGAATGGTGTGCGACTGTTCATCGAGTAGTCGCTGATTGAATTGTCGACTGTGCTGCGATCGTCACTGCTCTCGCGATCCGTCACATAATCGTCCGCTGTTTTCAAGCAACGTACGACTGGATGAAGCATCGGGTGAATTGACTTCTTCTCACCAGCAGAACTGGAAGCCGCCATTTTCGTCTGATGAGCCTTTAAACCTAGTATGACAGAGACAGAAAACACTTGCCATAATGTGGTCAGCACACACAGCAGCGTATGCACATAATGCTTGTGTCAACTGCAGCTCCATATAATCCTATGTTCAATTATATACTCCTTAATTTGGAGCATCTAGGTCTCACAGCCTCCAGCACTGCTTAGCAGAACAGGCTCCTTCGCTGGACTTCTCTTTCGACCATTACTAATACAAGAAGAAATACCCACTCACCCAATTCCTCCTCTTCCTCCTCCTCATCAACAGCTCGTCATCATCGTCATCATCAACATCATCATCACCATCATAACCATCACAACTGGTAAGCTTTCTTGTAAATCAATCAAATAAATCCATAGCGTCATGCTTAGAAATGGCTTGTCTGCATCCTAAGCTCCAAGGGATTTAGAACAATTGGCCAAATTTTGGACACATGGGACTAGGTTGCTGAACAAAGTGGATGCCTATACAGTATTCCCAATTTCAAATGCAAGAAATGTAAATAAATACATACTTTAATATGAATGCAGAAATATGTCCTAAAGAAATGGGTTTACAGAGTTAAACTGTACACTAGCCCCTTCCTTGTCTCCTTTCCTTACTCCACTGAATAGGGCAGCAAGGGCATCTGGAACCCTCTTTGGCAATGCCACTGCCTCCTCATGGATGGCAAAATCTGTCTATGTTGGTCTTCAGTTACATACACACTCACACACAACCGCACACATATATGGTGTGAACTCACCAATACAAAGTCTTTGGGACAAGCCTTATTGTAGATCATATGTATGTATATTCATTTATTTCAAATATGACAGGCAGAACATTGTAGTTTACATAGAACATGTTCAGTGCGATGACTAATTAGTGGTTTTAGCGTGTAAACCAGGTCGTGTGTAAAAAAGGACAATACTGAAAAAGTCAATATTAAACAAACTTATATATGCCTAACTGCAGCAAATCTGATCAATCAGTACTGTATGTGCACAGGTGATTAAGTGTCAGTAGATTACTTAAAATAATTAACAAGACTAAAGCCTCAAATATACAGAATCAGAAAATTGTAAGAGAATAAAACACTTAATGACAGAAATTTTTTCCATCCATTCAATAAATGATGAATTATTGGCATTACCAACAGAAATACACACATATCCTAAGTTACTGTTCAACAGAAAACACCTCAATGTAACGATGTCGACATGTCTAAGGCAATGTCATGTATTCAGTGTTTCTATGCTATTGTCTCAGAGTCACTACTGTATTTATATGCAGCTGTCATGTCACTATATTCCATGTCACAGTCATGATCGCAGGATTTCAGATTGCTGACATCAATAGCCTGATTTATGGTCTTGCTGGCTCATCAGATTATGATTTAGTTTCTCTATTGAATTATGACTCTGACTACAGCTGAAGCGAACATCAACTGATCGTTTATGTATTACAAAAACAGCGTCATAGACATCACTAGATTACATCAGATTAAAGTTTTCCCCTGTGACCTGATGAATAAATTTCAGACATCTAGTAATAGCCAGCCTTTGGAATCCTGGCTTAAACTAAGCTACAAGAACAAAACAATTTGTTTAACAGCTTCACTTACACCCAACTGTCTAAGACTAATTCCTAATTTTAGTAAAATCTTTATTATTTAATACATCTAAAGTTATATAATTGCAATAACATCTGTGGAGAGATGCTCCACATCTACGAAAGTCAGATCTACAGTTTCTAATTGGCACACTTTTTATCAGTAAAACAGCTACATATTTATAATATAAAAATTACTACTAACCCTTTACATGCAAGATATTTTTAGCCCTTTTTCTGGCCCAGTAACATTTTTGGAGTTTTGGTTAATTTAATCCTTTAAAGATGAGAGGGATTAGTTTTCCATTCCTTTTAGTACACACTTGCCGTTAAAGGATTAGGCGCAAACACCTTATATCTAATCAACCACTGAAGACAGAGTTAAAGTGTAAACACGAAACATGTTTAGAAACGAATTTTGAACAGGCCTGTGTCATTTAATTATTTATACTTGCCTGCAATTTTTAGAAAAAACATGCAAAATGCGATGCTGCAGCAAAAGTGTTTCATAACATTGTCTTTCTGCATTCTGTCAATATTTAAATAAATATCTGCTACTAAACTATACAATTAAAATAACTATCTGTTACTAATATAGTGTTTCTTCAGTGGCACCATTGCTTCTTTTCAACATGCACTTTGCAAGATCAGTAGTAAGCAAATATCAAATTATCAGTGACATTATGTAGGAGCAGTTGAACTTTACATAAAGTAATGTTTTGGACAAGAGGAAGGTAATGAAGGGGCATTTCCATTTAAGTAAATAGACTTCAAAATTATCTCAAACCTTTGCCAGCATCTCCAGGTAAAGTTAAGTGCTCACACTTACACAGAACAGAAAGATACATGTAGTTAGACACTAGTTACTGTCTCTTGATGATATCCACTAAACACCATGGACAAGCTCCAGAACCATATGCCTTTTACCACTTTTATCTTTTGCTATATCGTTTGGGTGACAAAAAACTAAACTCCATTCCTTGCCATCTAGAAACTATCAATTTCTGCCACCTAAATATCCATAGTATCTGGAATAAGTCCCCTTCTCTTCAAAATTACCTATTGGATCAGTAGTGGATACTGGACATTCTTGCTCTAAATGAAACTTGATTCAAACCCTCAGACACACCTTCCTTCATTTTGGACATAATGCCTCCATCCTTTCTCTCCTAAATGAACCTCAGTGGAATGCACCTGGTGGGAAGGTGACAGAGTGGCCTTCCATTTTAAATCACACCTGAAACTTGCTAGCTTTGCTTTTCCTACTATTCCAATAAGAAAGTCATCTGAAAGCCTTATGGCTATCCTGGACTCTGGAAATGGGCAGTCTCAGATTTTTTCCTTGTATCCCAAATCACTGCTAGGTTCCTCCTCCTGCACTAGTAACTATGGATGTCTTCAACATACGTATCGATACTCTTCAGGTTATGCTTCACAAAAGTTTCAGGATCTCCTCTCTGGCTTCGATCTCTTAACTTTGGCCTCTTAAGACCTCATCTCCTTCCCAACTCATGACATGGGCCACACACTTGATCTCCTAACTCCGTCCTCCTCCTCCTCCTCCTCCTCCTCCACAATCAAAACCATCTCTCCATTACAGTCATATTTTTCAGACCACACTGCCATAATATTGTTCATGTCTCCTTCATTAGCTACCAGTCTTGCATAAGGCTCAAGTTTTCAACCTTCAACGCAGACATCCTCGCCTCTCCATACGATCATACCCAGCACAGGCAGCTACTGAGCTTGTTGTTCAACTAAACTCATTTATCACTTGAATCCTGGACAAGCGCTGTGGTGTCCCACAAGGTTCTGTACTGGCTTGCTCCTATTTGCATCACAGACAACTCCACTCAGTTCACTACTTCCCAGTCCGACAGCTCTTTTTTTATTACCATTTATATCCTGATGATACTCCTTTTCTCACCATTTGACAGTTCCATGTATCTAATGGTTGCTCATTTCTGATGAATCCTTCTAAGACCAAATTCCTGCTCTCCTGCTTAGGCATCAACTCTGCAGATTTGATTGGCTCACGTCAATTCAGCTGGATGGATGCTTTGTTGATCAATCTAAACGTGTTTGCAATTTGTGAATTACCTCCTCCATGTAATTTTCTGACAATTTTCAGGCAAAATATACAAATCAGTTATATTGCCATCAGACCTGTTAGTCTATTTTGACAACGAACACTATGTTGGAAAGATGTACCAGTGATTCACTTGAAGACAGCACAATGTGTTACCTACCTGCTAACATGTTTAATACAACATAGAATAACTAAAGGTGAGTTAAAGAGCTTCAGAAGACTTCTTGTCTGTATCAGAATCATGGCAAAATGTTCTCATAAAAACCAAATTTCTGCTAAATTCTTCTTTAAATTATGTGTTTTCAATTACTTCATGAATGTAAGTGTGTACATGTGACATGGTGGTCTATGCCCTAGTCGATGATCATGCAGTTGTGGATTTAACTTTGTGTAACAACGCTGGGCAAGTTGCTTGCACATATGAATGGGCGGCGATCTAGGGGGATACGGGGGGACATGTCCCCCATCTTTAAGAGTGGGGGACACTCCATACATTTGCCCCCCCCCCACATTTTGAAGAAACCCCCAAAAAAGCGGAGAGAAATGTAATTGCGCGTGAGGGTTTTCGCAGCGTTTCTGACCAGACGAGGTAAAAATAAAATTTTTGAGCAGAAGTGTCCCCCCAAAATTATGAGAAAGAAGAAGGAATTCGTAAAAAAGTCAAAAGAATTAAAAGTTTTTAGACGAAATCATAAATAGAAAAGGGTGATGAGGTTATTGTTGGGAGACGGGAAAAAAGTTGTAAAACGTGGCGAATGACTAAAAAAAAGGTCATGACCTTTTTTTCTAGATGAAATCGAAATTTTGCGGAGATGAATTGGTGAATACGAAAGTGGGGAAAAATGAAGAAGTGGAAGAAAAAAAGGAGAGTGGAAGAAAAAGTCGTAAAAGAGGTGAAGGACTAAAAAAAAAGGTCATCAACTTTTTTCCGAGATGAAAGCGAAATTTTTCTGAGATGAAGCGGCAGAAAAAGTTTTTGGGGGGACAAGATTTTCCAAAAACGGTCGTCGACGAGATCGTGGCCGACTTTGTCCCCCCACCTCTCAGACAAGATCGCCGCCACTGCACATATGCTTCTGTCACCATCCAGTAGATTTTGGTAGCAGCATAAGCTGGGAAGTAAACAGCAAGTTCTGCTAAGTACTGACCCCTAACTAAGTCCAGGACCATGGGAATCATTTCTTGCTGGCTCAGAGGCCTACAAAAAGGAATTCAGTCAGCATCTACCATACATTCCTAGTTGGACATGGGAATTTCACGTTTATTTAGTATGTATGTGTGCATAAAAAGCACACATACATGCAAGTGCATGCAAACACACAGAGACATACACATATATATATATATGCAAAAACACATATGTGCTATATAATCACAGCTATATGATTATGTCACCACTAGCACAAACACTTGTTCACACTGTCACCCCACAGATAACCTTAGAATTAGCCCAGAAGCAACCATGATAGCCTCAGCAGCACTAACACTAAAGCGTTTGGATGGAGTTCTGAGGACCACCAGGCAACACCCTTCAAGCCAGCTAATTCACGCGTCTCCAGCCTCTGAAAGCCAGCCATAAAGCTAAGCACTGCCACAATTTACCCTCAAGGCAGATAAGACGGCTTTTCTGGTGCTTTCTCTTCTTCTTCTTCCTGCCTGAGCTGTCTGCAACAAGGTCCAGAGAAGTCAACAAACTTGGGAAGGATAAAATAAGAGCAACAATCAACAGTTCCCAAGCAGGACGAGCAGAAGACTAGCCTAGAAACAGTGATTAATGAACAAATGCACCAATCCTGGACAGTAGAAGCCTAGACTTCCTATAAACAACATCATCAACATCATCCAGGCCCATTCGGCTGCCAACACCAATCCGGCAGCAATGACTTTACCACATAGTATATGGACACACGCAAACAAACAGGAACAAACACACTTCCCTCTAGGTGAACTAATAGCCATGCCATATGTGACCTTTCCAACAGGGACCAGACCATCATTAAGTCAGCTTCATTCCAACAATGCTGTTGGGTAAGCTCTTTTGGATTCCATTCACATTAGCAGAATGAATGGAACCAAATGTACATATATGACTTCACAGATATCCCATCCCTTCTGAGGAAATCTCCTCTTACTCTCCATTAGCTTCCAGCCATGAAAGCATCTGCAAAAACGGTACTAATTGTTAGAACTCTAGGCAGACATACTTCTGAACAACTTTTTTCATTTCCATATTATTTTCCCAATACTGTTCAGTTCTGTTTCAGCCTTTCTCATCCTTTTCTCGTTTTATTTTCAGGCTCACCACTCATATTTCACTCACAACCAAATAAATGGCTGTAACACACACTATTGAAAACCAAATCATAAAAAGCTGTTTGCTAGATTGACCTCATTCCCTCCAGAAGCAATTCACCTGGTAAAAAAAGTTTAGCTAGCCAAAACACCCTGAAGAATATCCTTTACAGATCTTGCCTCCGTGCCCAGACTGCTCTGAAGAGACCAAAAACATACTACAAGATTAGAATTGCTTCAACTTGCAATCAGGTCTGAAGACAGCAGAAGGCCGCCTCAGGTGGCAGACGAATAGCAGCAACCACAAACAATTACAAACATCTTCAAATGGATCTAAACACAACGCTAAGGCTTTGGGTGGCCACTGACGAGGGAAGTAAATCAGCTGGCATGGTATGACAGCATTTCAAAATGTCTGCTGCAAAGCATTGAGAGCTAACAGATATTACTGTGAAAACCCATAATAACCATTTTACCTGTAGACACAATTTATGTTTAAGAGTATTCTAACCTATATAAGTGACTGAGTGGATTACTTTTAATACCTTACACTGTTACAGCATGCAACTGCTGAAATATATTAGAGGCTCATAACCAGTGGCATCTACCACTGTAGGGGGTTGGGAGAACGATCTACCACATTTGCCAGAAGTGGGTGGGGGGTGTTTAATGTTCTGGATATAAACTGGGGGTTGTTGATTTCTCATAATATATTTAAATTATGCATCACGTAGGTTATCAAAAACACGTCATTGGAGTAATTTAGTTTTGAGTGACTTCTGAGCCTCTAATATATGCCTGCCAGAGTGGGGGGGGGTGTTCTCCCATTCCAGGTGGAGGGTTATATGCCACTGAACACAACAGCAAAGTAAAGATGCCACCATCTATCTGAAAACCGTTCTTGTCTGCAGAGGTTAGGCTCGGAGCACCTCCAAGTCATCTTGGAGAGGCACTACATGGATGCTCTGCATGAATGATGAATGAATCTATTTAACCTGAACGTGATATGCACCAACTGTGTTGACCACTTACTTAAAGAGCACAAATAAAAGCAGCATTATACATTTGCCATTTGGGAAACTGCAGAAAAGTAGGCTGTTTAAACATAAAAAGGTTTTGGTCTGTTGACATAACTGACATCTATTTCAGGAGTATAATCAACGAAAACAGCCTATGTTTGATGGATAGATGGTAAAGTGATGCTTCAGAAACAGTTTCAGCCCTAATGCCAAAGGTATCAACAGAATGTGGCTGCTGTTGCAGTTCTCTGGCAGCTCAGCCAGTCATTCACTGCAAGCAGACCGTTCACAACAGCCTCACAGATAATTAGAAAAAGATTGATGACCATAATTAGTCTCTGGCATGTTTTTCTTTGCCTGCCAATAATCTCCTGCACTGGTAATTACCATCATCCTATTATCAGACTTCAGAGAAGGACCCAGAGCATCAACTGCCCAAAGCTGATAAAGGGGTAAAGGTCCGAATACAGATACTTCTATTATATTGCAAACAAAAATGCCTTCCTGCCTGCCTTTGTTCACTTGCCTGTGTTTGATTTCATAATTTGTATTCTCATAGTTTTAATTGGCATTTTCAAAGACATTTAGACGATTAGACTCTAGCCCTAAGCGGAGTACTGCAGTGACTTCTGTCATAAATATTACATGTAGTACACTATACCAACATATAGCTCTAGCAAATAAACAACCAACTAGCACTCAGTTTAAAGTCCTGTCTTGGTTAGCAGAGTGCTGTTGTGCCAGGCTCCCAGATACCTTTGTGACACCTTGCACCTGCCTGCTTTTGCCCTCCTTTGCCATTCTCTTTGTTCATCTGATCAGGGTGAGCTGTGTTTGTTTCCTGGGCTAGGACTTCAATGAAGTCCTTGCTCAGGCCATGCCTAGGGCAACCGCAGTGGTAGGTCCATCACTCTTATACAGTCCTCCACCTATTATTTGAGCTCAGGTGGCCGTGGGACTGCACTGAAACCAGCTGCCTTCAAACTCGCCTATTTCCTCAGGGTTTTCGTACTGGGAGTGCCCATGAGTAGTACGGTATGTTCTGTATGCTGCACGCTATAAATTGAAAATACAATACAACACAAAACATAAAGACTTTTACCAGTACTCAAGAATGACCACGAATACCTCTCTGAATCTGAGTGCTTGTTCCATGTTTTACTTATTGCATAAAATAACTAACTATTTAAGACTAAATGTAGTTCAAACACAAATCCAAACAGATCCCAGTTTTGCACAAATATGTTTATTAATAGTAGCTCGCTACCAACACAATATGGTCCGTTATTTAAATCACTCTGCTTCTGGCATAGAAGGTTACTAAGTACTGTTCCATTCATTTCAGTTCAATGCAAGATAAAAACTAAACGCCAAGCCAATGAGTAGCATCTTTATGCGGTTCTTAAAATATGCCATACAAATAACCATACACATACACAGCCATCACAAAGTGTTCAGGGGAATCAGACATTACTGCCTCTTCTAGTGCACATATACTAATCAGTGGATGCACATCTCTCATGGGTGAATAAATAAGAAATTTGGTAATCTATTGTTTTAGCATCCCGATTATTCGCCCATTATAGCCTATTGTTTTATCGTCCTAAATGAAAAATACAGACATACCTCCACACAATAGATGTACCAGTAGTTTTATAATGTGTTGAAAATGACAACATCGCAAGAGAAATTGTCACTTAGAATGGGTTTATAACAATGAACGACCATTCAAAATGCTATTCAACTCAAGAAGTAAACTAATCAATACCAGCTTTAGTTTCTTATTTATTCATGTTTTTTCCTCATAAATTTTGTTTCTGGTTGTTTTATGCTTATTTACCAACTTGTATACTGGTGTGCGCAAACATACATGTTATACATACATGTTACGATAAAATTAATTTTTGACGCTGAATTTGCCATAATGGACGAATAATTAAGGAAGCTAAAATGAAAGATAACCAGTAATGGTAACCTATTTCATTTATTACAGACATAAAGAGGCATAAAGATATCCCAAAGTAGAATACGAACAGAGTAGATCCCTTAGGGGCAGTCTGTCAAAAATTGGAAATATGATACACACTAATAACTGTGTGAATTTGTGAGTGAACAGTGAGGATAGTGACAAACTCTATTTCTATACGAAAATGATTCAGCTCTTATTGTGCACAAACTATCACTACAAATCTTACACTCCCTCCTTAACGATGAGAGTGTACTTAAAGCGACTGAGAAATCAATGCAGCTCGTCGTTAAAGTGTTAAGGGGACATCAGACATTACCGCCACTTCTAGTTAAAAATATTTCAGTAACAGTTACCAACAATAACAATTGAATTTCCAATTCTAACTTAATACGTATACCATTTACTTACAATGAACTGTTATGACTTGGAATAAGAAAATACCTCTTTAAACAAATTCGTACCTGGATTACAATAAACCGAAGCCGGTATTTAAGTCGGTCCGTATTTTGGGTTGACGTGTTTTTCCAACTGATTACTTTTACAAAATGCGTTTTCCGTCAAAAAAGATGATCCTTCAATCTGCTTCACGTTTGATATTTGCAGTGACCGAACCTAGCAGCACTCACTTCGCAGCTTCTTCTAGCGGGATGCAGTCGCCAGCGACGATCCAATACGTAAACAAGCCAAACTGCAAACACGACGTAAACTTTACTAAATCAAATACAGGTACAAGAAAATGTCACCTATTCATACCGTCAGTAATATTAATAATTATGTCGCATCCTTTCGCCCGTGAATCGAACAGCTGCAACTAAAGCAAAACAAAGATGCCTTTCCTTCGTCTTCTTTTGAATGAAATGAGCTGGTTCCTCTCTCTTGGTGTGCCCGTGAAAATCATTCCGCTCAAAATTGATACTCCACGCGCGGTAGAGATTTTATGTTTACGCGCTCGTTGATAATCGGCTTGTGGATTAAAACGAATATTTTAAGGTCGTTTAGTGTGTTTATCAATAAAATGATAATGACGACCAACATGTAATTATTACATTTTGCTGCCGGCTTTCTCCATGAAGCAATAAACGAATATTTGATTGAGTTGAGCATAGGCCTACTGTTGCATAATCGCCTGTGAATAAACCAGCTGGTTCTCACGACTACGCTTTTTTGGGTGCTGTAAAATTTCGAGTTTACGATTAATTAATTAATTTCTCCATCTCCTTCATTTCTTAACTGTCTTGTCTCCCCTTTCGAACAGTTTTTTCTTTAAGAAACACTTTTGACTTGAAATTTCTGTGGGCAACTCTTGACGGAAATTGAATTGCCGCAAACAATTCAATGAGGCGTGATGAATATATGACTGCGTACAGTGTGTGGATCGGATCAGATGGCCTCGAGATCTCGATCTGTTGGTAAGCTTATATGGACACGATTGAGACAGAAAGTAATAGCACTTCTGAGAGGCTCCTAAGGGGCGCTGTATAAATGTTTTATTACATTATATTACATCAACTGCTTTTCGAACTTCTTGTCTTTGGCTGACGTTCATTCACAGCTGCTGCTGTTGATTCCTACACCTGCATGGAACTTTCTACCTGTTTATTTTGCAACCCACCTATTTAAACTGTGTTTCTATCTAAACTGAAAACTGACCTCTTCCGAGCTGTTTGTGGTTTCTAATGTTTACCCGGCTTCAAGGTGCACTTTAGAGTTTAGACTGTGGTTAAGATTAGTAATCTTAGTCCCAGGTTTAGACTTCTGCTAGGAGGACATTTTCAAATTACAGTTACAATATTTTGTTCTCATACTCCGAGGGCTGTAGTCGAGCGTAGGCTAGGCCTATACGCGGGTATACAGCGTATACTTACCTCTAGAGAAATTTGAGAGCGTATACTCATGGCTGTAGACGAGGGTATACGCGGGTATACAGCGTATACTTACCTCTGTAGATGAATTTTTTTGAAAAAGAGAGGTTTTCAAAGGTTTTTAGGGCGAATGACTAAAAAAAAAAGGTCATCAACTTTTTCAGAGACAAAATCGTAAAAAGTCAGAAAATTTTCTGAGAATTGGTGAAAAGTCTGAAATTTTTCCCAAAAAAGGTCTTCAAATTTGTTGTTACGCCGCTGGTCACCGGTAGCGTATACTCACCTCAAATTTTACCACTACAGCCCTGCATACTCCCGATCATATTTTACATTTTGTACATCTAAAATCATTGCTTTTGTTAATGGAAAAGAGGCCTAATTCCACAGTAGCTTTCCTTAATTGCTCTTCAATTTCGATTGCTGTTATCATAGTGCTTATTGGTAATGTTTGTGAATCAATTATTTTCAGACAGACGATACACAATGTTACATTCTTACTTACTGTTATCATGCCCAAATCACGTGATTGCCCTACCACCGGCGCCACCTATCGTTGATGCGCAAGAGATCCGCCATTATAGTAATTCTTCGGTTGTTCGCGTTTAATCGTCGCATTTTAATTTTGCCAGAGTGGCTGAACTTGTTTCTTTTCGTGTGTAAAGAGGACATTCGGGACGACCATCCCTAAACTGGTTCTAATTTTAAATATATTTCTGTGTTACTTTTTTCAGGATGTCGTCGGCAAGTATTGAACAGGTAATTATTTTCTGGCTGGGAGCGAGGTCATAGCCGTCGTCACTATGACAGCTGCTAATGCGCCGGTAAAACGATTTTGCCTGGTTAAAAATACTTTCAAAAGAATTTTGTCGCACGTTGAATTTATTGTTATATCGGGAAATATTATAGTCAAATGATGTGATGAATTGGTTCTTCAGCTCACCAAGTAATTCTATTTTGGCCACGTCGCAGCAGAGGCGCTCCGGTCCGGTATTTGGAATATCGAAACCAGACAAAACTGGTCGTTGTTCTCTAAACCCCAAACACTATGTATGCTCAGCTGATGCATATAGTAAGTGTACAACAACTGCCTCAACCTTGTAAATCCTGCTCCAGGTTCTTAATATAAAGCTAACAGATATGTCTTCTTGTGCTCCATCACTTAAACCTTTTACTTCTAAATGCATTTCTATTTCTTCATTTTTTAAATTAGGCCTTTTAGTTTCTGTTCTTTCACGAACAAATTTTAAAGGCATCGGAAAGCCTGTTGCAAGAAATTTGAAGTAAAGGTGATAAAAAAAAGTAATCAAGAGAACAGGTGAAGGCAAACTGTTGTGCCTATTTATTAAATGTTTCTACTTCTCATTTTTTAAATAATTGCTGCTGCTGGCTAGGTTTATTTATATCTCTAGGTATCTAACTATTTTTGTTTACTGACTTGAAGTGCTGTAATTTCGTATATATTTCAATTTGTGACCAAAGCAGCCAGTGTTCAGAGCAGCTTCCAGCACTGTAAGGGCCTTCAGTGAAGAGGTTACTGGAAGGGAATTAGAGGGAGTGCTGTAAGCTCTCAGTTAAGTCTAGCATGAACATGTCATCATGGTATGAAGTGCTTTAAGCCTAACAAATTTTAGGTGCAGAGATGCAGAAACTCTTTGTTAGATTACTTGAGTTGATATGTATTGGGTTTAAATAATCAAACAGTCTGCACTTTGGCTTATTAATTGTTCACTGTGTTTCGATTTGGTGCACCAATGGTTGATGCATTTTGCCTTTTAATATTGGCACTATAGAAGTTGCTTAATTACAGCTATTTTGGACTACATTTTAAACTAAATCTTTGTCCACAAAGTCACACAGACAAATCCTCTGAGCTGTTTGTGCAAACATCAATCCAAAGTCCTGGCTTGAAAAAGAAACGACATGGCACACTGAATGTTGCCCATATTGAGCTATCAGTTTCTGTTTCCTGTACAAGTTTAAGATGTTACTTGTGACCAAAGCAGCCAAACTGCTACATTGTGTAGCAGTTTGTATACAATGTTACTGTATGTGAATAGCACTGCTGTGAAGCAGTTTGTTGCTCAGCTATGTATGTGATTTATGTGCAACCACATCCATAGTTTGGTTGTTATGTAGTTAATGGTTGCATCATGTAAGTAAACAGTATTTAACTTTTGCATGTTTTCTTGTGTTTGTATGATTTCTGGGGAATTCTCAATGGATGGCTGTGCAGAGGTCAAAAACACAAGGTAGTTCATATTTTACTTTTGTATTATTTTCCACTGGTAAGTGATATTTTAAGTTTAAGGCAGATTAAGCATACATGATAAAACCAAATTCCTTCTTTTCTAGCTTGGAATATACAATGAAACGCCGTTAACGCTTGCATCATCAGCACGCGAGTCCAGTTTATGCGTGGTGCCACCATGTCTCTCGACGCCATGAGATTAATGCTTGGGCATCTTTAATATACAGTAGTGTAATGAAAAGGATAGCACTGATATAGTGGCTGATGACGATGTTGAGAATGTTGTTGAAATCGCCACCGAATTTCACATACAGATGCTGATTCAGTATCTCAAGGAACAAGGTGCCATGTACATCGACATTATCCAACTTCGCCACAAACACAGGGACGACACGTGTCGCTGCTGTGGGACCCAGGGAAAAGGAGGAAATCAGCTTTCAGCAGCCTGTGTTGACCCCCTCTCCATCGGCGCATATGGATTCCTCGGCAAACATCGACGCACATGGATTTCTTGATCAGCAACTAGGCTAACACAACATCGACAGCATTTTTGGTGGCAGCACATCAGGCATGGCCGCTCTCGTCCCTCTTCCTCTCTAGCCTGTGGTAATCTTTTTTGCTGCTCATAGTCGTCACTGCCCTTCTCTTTTCCAAGTAGTTTAAGTTTTGATGCATCGCCTCAGCAGATGTGTCCGGTCCCTTCTCTCTGTCGTCGTCCATGGCAACCATTTTTTGTGACTTGGATAAACGCCGCAGCTCTTCTCACTTTTGAGGCCCATGGAAGCCTTTGATGCATCACCTCAGTAGATGTGTCCGCTCTCTTGTCGTCTGTGGCAACCATTATTTGCGACTCTAGACACATGGAAGCCTTTGATGCGTGGCCTTTTGTTAAATAATTATTGTTTCTTTTCTGTTTTCTTCTGTATTTTCGAAATGCATGTGTATTTGTACTTGGCAGACCAAAGGTAATATTTAGCCAATAATAATGTTTGAGATTTGCCAACTACACATTGATACAAAGGTAGGCAGTACATGTACATTACTGCTATATGCATGTATATCTGGTGAATTCGTTGGGTCCCGGATGCGTAACGCGCGGTTCCAACAGCGTGCCTCCCATTGGCCTCTTGTTAACGGTGTGTAACTGTAAAACTAAACCTTTATGATATGAAGTAAATCAGATTGCATCAAATTCTAAAATGTTTTGTGATTAGTTCTGTTCTGTATGTCACACTAAGTTTTCATTTGACACGGTTTGTTTTTTGTTATTCAGTATCAAATGGTGAAAATGATGTTCCGAAGGAAGCAGACTTTAGCTACATGCAGTCACAAGTACCAGCAGTAAGCGTTTAAGAGTTTGAAACGAGTTTTATACAATGACAAATTCATTTAGTGCCTGTATCTGTCTTAAATCCTATTTGATATTTGCTGGGATAACCTTTAGTTTGTCCAGACTAACTTCAACTATTGTTTATCGCTGGATCATGTAAAGTGGTTCTTCTTACCTTTGTTATTTTGTCATTGAGGGTTTTCTTACTTGTACAGACTTTCCCACATTCTGTTTCCATTAATCTGTATCTCCAATGCTGTCATGCAGGATCTGAGTCTGAACTTCCAACCTGTTATCTGAGACATTTATTAGAAGAGCATAACCACAAGCTAGCCCTGTGAGGCAGCCATAGACAAAGTATTAGCATCTTCATTTGTCTTAGCTTTGAGTTGGCCAGTCCTCCCCTAACGACTAGACTATTATGGTATGGTATCTGGGAGATTATAAAGCGCCTCTCACGGTGCAAAAAACTATTCAAGCCTCGCGGAAACAGAAAAAACTTTAAATGATGAACAACAGAGAGACGACTCAGTAAGTGGGGTCCCATGTAGTAGCAAGGAAAGAAAGGTCCATAGGGATGGGCCCGTGACAGCAAAAGAGCGAAACTGAGCCGGGCAGGCCTCACCTGGGGAACGTACCCCATTTATTAATTACTGGTAAAACTTGCTTCTTGGCTGTAAACTTGTAAGTGTAAATTGGCTGCCTATGGTCGAGATTATCTTTCTCCAAATGTTAATGCTGCACTGCACAATGTCTGGGACCTTGGAATCCTGGACAAAGATCTATCCATGGTGGACCATGTCAAGGCTCTCTGCAGATTCTGCCCTTACCAACTGTGCGAGGTCAGGGTCGTTCTGCATAATTTATCACATGACACTGCTGTGACCCTTGGTCATTCCTTCATCATAATGCTTTTGGATTTTTGCAACGCTATCCTTGCAGGGTTGCCGAAGACCAGAATGCGTCATATTCAGTCCTTCCTTAACTATGCTGCTTGGGTCATGGCCAATCTGCCAAAATTGTTCACATGTTGTTCCAGACTATATGCGAGAGACACTGCACTGGCTTCCAATTGAGAATCGAATTGCATGCAAGGTCCTTCTCGGCCAATCATCAATGGTTGGTTTGGCCCCAGAATACATCAGGTAGCTCTGTGGTCCTGTTTTGAGCCAGCCAGTTTGACGAACATGGCGCTCTTCAGCACGTGTTAAAATTCCCTATGAAAACTGCCACGAGGGAATTTCTTTACTGCAAATGAGATGACAAAGTAAGGCATTCTGCTGGAAGATTACAAATTGCACAGGATGTTGGATAGGAAAGATGGATTACTGAGGAGAGTTGATCAGCATTGATGAACCTGGAAGATTGTTTGTGCTTGTAAGCTGACTGCATGTTGCAGCTTCTGTTGCTGTGGTATCTGATATGAAAGGCATAAGCTAGCAGTGCATTTTATAATGAGCACAATACTTGTTTTACTTTTTGAACTAACATGTTTTTGTCTTGTGACTTCAACAGGCCAGCGGATACACCGGCATGCCTATAACGGATAATGATCCCTACCTGTCTTACTATGCTGCCTCGTACATGCCCTATCCTCCTCAGGACGACATGTCCTCTGGCATGTGGTCATCCGCGGATCAGATTCCTTACCAGTACAGTGGTGACTACAGTACCATGATGGCTGCTGCTGACTATGCTTATCCCCAGCCAGGTGGTTTTGGGTGGTTCCCTGGCGGCGATAGCGGGCCGTGGGGGAGCAATTTAATGGCTGGAGATCTAAAGGGTGACCAGGCCTATCCTGCGAACTATTACAGCATGGAGATGCCTATGTATGGAGGCATGAATGGCCAGAAAGAGGACAGTGGAGTAAAATCACTTGAGCAGAGCATGAAGGGCATGACGATTGGTAGCAAAAGAAACAACGGCAGCGACTCGAGCGGCGCATACATCAACGGTTCTCTTGCTGCTTCCAGTTCTAAGAAGGCGACATGGGCCAACATTGCTAGCCAGCCGGCACAGTCGGCATCCAGACCGAGGGCATTTCCCCGTGCCCCTCTGCCGTCTGGCAGAAATGCAGCAGATTACGGTATGTGGGATACTAAGAATGACAGCGCATTGATGAAACAGGCGACCTCTCAGCCACACGAAGGCTGGGCAGCATCGCGCAAGAGACCCGTGGCTATGAATTCAGCTGGGTTAGCTGCTGGTCCAAGCACCGGTGGCTATCGCTATGCAGCCTGTGATGGAGGTGCGGCTCCTTCGGGGGGTATAACACCGTCAAACACTGTTCTGGATAAGCTCGTGAACGCGAACCTCTACAACCCAAAGGAGTTTGACCTGAATCCGAAAGCGGCGAGGTACTTCATCATCAAGAGTTACTCGGAGGATGACATTCATCGTTCGATCAAGTACGGCATCTGGTGCAGTACTGAATACGGGAACAAGAGACTGGATGCGGCGTTTCGAGAGCGCGAAGGGAAAGGCCAGGTCTATCTCTTCTTCAGCGTCAACGGGAGCGGCCATTTCTGTGGTATGGCAGAGATGACAAGTGCAGTGGACTACCACGCAACGTCAGGCGTCTGGGCTCAGAGCAAGTGGAAAGGACAGTTCGAAGTGAAATGGATCTATGTAAAAGACGTTCCAAACAGTCAGCTGCGCCACATCAAATTGGAGAACAATGAGAACAAGCCAGTTACAAATTCACGTGATACACAGGAAGTTCCTTCAGAAAAGGGCAAACAGGTGCTACGCATTCTGCACCAGTACCGCCACACGACCTCGATTTTTGATGATTTCAGTCATTACGAGAAACGTCAAGAAGAGGAGTCGAGTAAGAAGGTGAGCAAAATAACTAACTGACAAAAAGCCTCGTAATGGTAATTGAGATTTAATGTACAGGCTGATCATCATGGTGTATTATATGTATAGACATGTACTTGAATGCTTGTGGTGATACTATGAGGTACTAATCTCCAGTGTAATATTTAATTTTTTCTGATCTGTTCTAATCTGGTAGCTTCTGTAGTACTAGTATGGTTATAGTATTCTGTTGAATAGGACCTATTATTTTAGGCTGTAGGTGGTGTCTGTACAGCGCCCTTGTAGCGTTGTGGTCGCGTTACGGCGCTTTAGAAATTGTCCGTGTTATTATTATTTCAATTCAATAATTTTTATTGCAGCCGGTAACAACTCACAACGATACATAAGTGTCAATCAATAACAGCAACACAATTGTGAGTAGATAAAAACACACTAGAGATTCTTAATGCGAGTAATGAAGGAAAAGTTGTCAACGGCAATGACACTAGATGGTCGTATTGCAAGTGGTGATGTATGAGTTATTATAGTACTACATGAGGCATTAATTGTTACTTCTGAGTAACTGTGCACACCATCGCAATATTTTGGACAGAATCATTGAAGACCAGAGGAAAGAGGGGCAGAGAGACCGAAACTGAGAGAGAAAGTGAGACAGACAGTGAGAATTCAGATTTACTCCAAAGTGAAAAGAGAGATCTAAAAACGAAACGGAGGAGACCGTAAAGTGGCAGCGAATTTCAGGACTTGGGACCAGTCCAGCAGCCAATAAAGCATGCAAAAGCACAACCTTGGTTGGAAGGTCTGTTAAAATATTTCAGTGTAATGTGATGATCCTGAATGATACTTCTTTATTTATTGATACAACTAAGTTCTTGCATAAGCTAAGATAATTTTGTAACCATTAGGACTTAGCATGCACTACATAGGACACAATACTTGAAGGCTGGCATAAACACTAACTAATATAGCAGGTTTATCATTTGCTCACATGCATATTTCTTGTGTCATCTTTGATCAAGATATCAACCTTCGCTGAAAACATATTGGTTGTTTTATCTTCCATGTTACATAACTGAAGAAAATAGTACTTGCTTTCAACAACAATGATTCAGATTAATAAGGGCAGTATTGATCATGTTTATGCCACAAGTCAGTACATTTTGACAGTAAATTTTGTACACTGTGCAGTGTGTTTGTAAATTGTGCCATGTCTCCAGATGTTTGAAATAATTATGATAATTTTAGATATTTGGCAATACAGTTGGCAACTGGCCTATTGTTTCCATGTCCAGGGTTTGAATCTTTGTGCCCTGTGTGAAATTAGCACTTGATGGTTATGACATCCAGAATTTGAGAGAAGTTGCATTGTTGTAGGGAAGCATTTTGGCCTACTCAAAACCACACAATTTGATGGTGGGCAATAAAAAATATGTTGGTATTCATAGTCTGAAGTACTTCAGAATGAGAACAGAATCTATAATAATGTTCAAAGTTGTAATCATCGGAATGTTATTGTAATATAACTTCTCTCGTGCTGGCGTCTACTGCACAAGGCACGAACCAATGGTGCACCGAAACCAAGCTGTAAATCAGTTCAATATCAAGAAGAATATTTGAGACATAGAAGCCGAGTGGTTAGAATGCTTGCTCTGTAAAGCGGAGCATATGGGTTTGAACCTCCCTTAGGATGTTGCTGTGTAGGGACCTTGAACAACCGTCATTCACAATTGTTTGGTGCCATTGATTGATGCTTTTTCGTTAGACAGTAGCAGTTAATAAAATGCATAATAATAATAATTTGACTGAATACTTGATATTTCATCTGTGTAGTCTCTGATACTTCCTCAGAATTCACTCGCTCTACGCATTAGTGGTAGACCATCATTCAACCAAAGAGAACGATATAAGTTTGAAAACAGTTTTGTAGTTTTCTTCATTCGTTTTCAAACTGCAATAACTTAAAACATATTGTTATTTTATTTTTACAGGACAGGCAAGGCAGTCGAGACTGAAGTTCTGTGCATCACAGTGCAGTTGACATAACATACGATGGCTAGATATTATAAAAGCTTGAAAAAATTTTGTTGTGTATACGTAATCTTAATTTTAGTGATGCGAATGGCGACCTTCTACATTTTGCTTCCTTGCCCGGTTTGAATATATTTGCATATATATAAGAACTGCATTGATTTAATGAATCCCTAGACATAGACCATACCTGTACATTTGTACAGAAGCAACCGTGGCAATTTCAGATCAACCTTTGAATGTTTTCGTTGTTTTTTTTATACCTTTGGACTGGTACGTGGTGAGCAGCGCTCTGTGAAGTGACGGTTTTCTGATTTTGCATGGTCTAGTCGGAAGTGCAATTTTTGTTGTGCCACAAAAGTTTGCAGTGACTCTGAATTTTGGAGGATGTTTCAATCTACTTTGCATCCAACTCCAACTGTTGCTACACAGAACTGCGTGCTGAACAGTTATATCATAGCATATTTAGTGTACCTATTTAAACCCATAGTTTGGCTGTGGATAATGTTTTGTTGTCGAGCTGTATATAAATAAGATAGACTGAACCATTAGTTTAGTTTGCTGTATGTTTTAATGTGCTCAAACTTATTCAAGAAAAATCTAATGAAGCGCGGTTGCGGTTCCGTCCTTGCAGTTTTCGGTTTCTCTGTAATTTGTTTGGTAAAATTTGTAAATGTAATGCATCTTGATGGTTTATACTAAACGGTTAGAGCGGTGTGTTAATTCGTTTAACAGGTTTAAAACAAATGGTTATGGTGGTTATTGATTTTGTGTTGATTAGTTCGGTATTGTATTTGAACCAGCCAAGGCATATTCACATGTTTACAGGTGTTTATATTTTGATTTTCAATCTGTGGCATATGTTGTGTATTCATGATTGTGTGCATGTATGACATATATAGGACACCATATTTGGGTGCTGTTTTTCGGTTAGAGCAGTAGGGGGGAGGCTTGTAGGCATTAGGAGGTGAATATAGCAGTTTCTTGAGCGAACCTTGAAAGGCAACTGTGGGTATAAAGTGTATGCACCTTCATTTCTTCACCTTGGGGAAAGGGTGGGTGACCAGTCCCCAATGACGGCACACCACCGTGTATTCGTAGCAGAGTTCGCTAAGGGCACGTGTGGAGCATAAATGTCAACAAAATTTCTGATCTGGCAGGAGTTTGAACCCTGACCTCTGGGTTGGCTGTCTGGGGTGCTAACCACTAGACAAGTCGTGGATACCAGAGGCAGATCCAGAAGTTTGCAGAATGGCCAAGCGGGGACATGGTTGTATTTCAAAAGAGTACACTGGTTCAAGCGTCTCCATTTGGGGTTTCCATAAAAGGCATCCGAAAAAAATGACTTCTTTGGACCTTCCTTGTTCACATTTGGAATTACTCCCCCCATTCTTTGCAAACGTGAACTTCAGCCCAGTACTATGGTCTAATTAGGCTACCTGTTGACCTGTGACATCCAGCAGAGGGACTCTTGTTAGACTCAAGGCAGTCTCTGACTGAACGCACCACATTTTGGTGTTTAAGACTTTAATGACAAACTGCATTGGTTTCCCAGTCACTTTTAGTACACTCTCATCTGGAAAGTGTTCATGCAAGCACTGTACTAAAATAACTGCCAAATACGTCCGCATTTCGGCAACTTCCCTCTTTGCAGACGTCCCTAATGGACGACAGCTTAACTGTAACAGTTTATCAAGTAGAGATGTTTCATGATTTTATAATAAATGTTTTCCTCTTTATTATCCTAAAACTAGCAGATCCTGGTTTTGTGCCATCTATACATGCACAGTTTTGACTTCTGTATTGGCCCATAGGGGATTTTAGTCTTCTGTATTGGTCCATAGGATTTTAGTCTTGAATTCTTCACCTCAGAAGTTCGAATTTCCAGATGCAGAACATGGGTTTGGGCAAAGTGTATGTGTCTTGCAGCATATCTTGCCTATTGTGTGCGGAATGGTCTACAAGAGTTCAGTGGGAGGAAGACCAGTATGGGAAATCCTCCACAATCACACCTTAGTTAAAAATTGCAAATCCTAGACTGCATGAACCTTTTTTAGCAGTCCCTTAAGCTAACCCTGAGGGCAGCCATGGGTATGAAGTGTTGGCGACTTCAGTTTCTTAGCCTCTGCATACGAGGACGGGTGGTGGTCAGTCCTCTCCCTCGCCTTCTCATCTTCCCACTGGCCATGTGCGCCGTGCGGTCAGTGTACTTGTAGCAAAGTTTGCTAGGGGGTGCAGGTGGAGCAAAATTCTCGAACCAGATTTGTGCCCTGGTGGGAAACCTCTATATAACCCTTGACCTGCCATCAGGCCCTTCGCCAGCCACCCGTCCAAAGGAAGATTTAATGAATTTAATGAAGGTATTCATTAAATCGCCCGTCCAGAGGTTGGGTGAAAATTATTTTGGACTGGCATAAATTGTGCACGATTCTCCATCATCCAGCTTCTTCTCTAGAACCACAGTGATAGGGGCACTGCAGTCGGACTCGTGTAGCGGCGGGACTGCAGGCGGTCAAAACTTCATACGCTCATGGCGTCGGGCGGTCACGATTTCAAATGCTTTTGGACAGGCAACTCTGTATTTTTGGCTAAGGGCCTGCCTGCCATGTCTTGCAATCAGAAGTTGGATGTGCTAAACCAAACAAGACTAAGGCTAACATAAATTACTCGTTTATTCAACATGCATTTTTGTCTAACCTCTGAATTCACGAACCTAAAGTCGATTTCTTTAGTATTATTAACAAGTTCATGATTCAGTCGATCCAACCCACAGAGTATCTGAAAGACAAATTTCTGTTTAGTGCACCAAACGCTTGCTTACACAACACAATCAATACGGAAGCACATCTGTCTCATTATCATTATGACTGCTATGTTTGCATTCGTTGAACTGCAGTAGTTGACATTTGCAACACGCCATTCGCTAACTAACCAGTCTATTCCTAAAACCTGAACTTCTTAAAATTGATTTATGTGAATAAAATCATATACATGTACATTCCCACCGAATTCACATATAGTAACAGTTTAACAGAACACCAGTTCACGTATGAATGGTCCATTTATAGCATGCCTTCAATATGCCAGTCCTCGAAGGCACAGTCCAAGGGTGTTGCAACTTTGACTGAATCACAGCGTTCAAACAAATGGACATCAGTTGCATGGTTTGACCTCGTCAGTTTCTCATGATGCATTAGGATTCAAACTCCAGATGTAGCGGTTAATGGCCAATGCACACACGCCCCACAAACCACCACAAAACTACATTAAAAACAAAATATCTGCTGAAATATGTCAACAAGCATGAATCTTAATCTTTAAGACATCCAAAGCTGTGTCCATTTGTTCCTTTGATTTATGCTTTTACAAGTTTGTTCAACAATGCTTTTAATTCAAATGCACCCAGTTCTCTTCTACAAATCACAATAATACAGGTTATTCTGGGATAACAAAACTAATACAAATAATATTAACAATTACTACAACTTGATATTTAATATGAATATTCAAATCGACGGTTAATCTTAATTCCTGCAATTATGACAATCACTGAAAAAGAAAAACAATGCCTTATGTAGAGTTCTGTTTGATCTGCATTAACAAAACCGTAAGTTTGAAGAGATACTTCAGACATAGTCCAGATCTCAGTAATACAGCAGCAAAGGTCCAACGTTTGTACAGTCCAGCAAGAAGCGCCACATAAAAGTGGTCCTAGGGGATATGATCTATCACTTGTAGCACATAATATCAAAAGGACAACCTTTATTAGTAGTATAGATAGTTTGATTACAGTTACGGTCCACCCATTTCTACTTGGCTGCCATACCATGTACATCACAGAGCCTATTCAGGTCTGCATAAGTGTGATACTAAAGGCAGTGTTTTTGTTTATAAATTCTAAGGAACGGAGCTTCATGACCAACACACTACACTGTATTTGTGCTGCAGTAGAGGGAGTTTCAGACAAATTATGAGCCATGATTATAACAAACATATAAATTGAATTTTATACTAGATGGCTCGTTTGTGACACGAATCTGGCCATTTAAATGTACAACAACTGCTGCAAAGGTCAGAAGTAATCTGTGCATGCGAATCCTTTGGACTGCTATTACATAACCATCTTCAGTATGTGTGCTAGAATACCTATGCCAGTAACATTCAAAACGTTCAGCAAAGATAGAATGTTGCTAAAACACACTAATATCGAGTCAGCTCCATGCTAACATACATGACAGACACCCAAACGACATTAATGGTCTGATTTTGCTTGGTGTCAGGTAACTACCGGTAATGCCAAGACAGACATTAAAAAGGTAACCTACATGTACGTATATGCATTGGTCCATACAAAAATGTTACATTAACAAGGTTGGCACTTGTTATGAAAATTCAAAACAGCAAAGTGCAATTTCAAGAAGGGATCAATAGGTACTTACTCATCTGATATTTTAAAGTACAACAATTACACAACTGACCGTAACTCATCTTAACAAATAACACCAGCTAGTTACATGACTTTACACTTGACTTGAGGATTTGCTCAGCATATCCTGATAAAGATGGGTTTGTTAAAATGCACATAACTCAATGACAGTCAACAAGTTTCATTCAAGGAAGCCTTAATTTCACATCAACCATATCTTCAGTTCACTACATTCACTGGTAGTTTCACTTTAAAAGCACCATATTGAAGAACTGAAGCAACAACCAGTTAAATTTCAAAAAGAAAATATTTGAAAGTCATAGCTTTAAACTTTCATAATATGTGCTAAGAAGTTCTAGTTTACCCAAAGTATGGCCAGGGTTATGGTCTTTCAACTGTATGCTAAACAAAGGCTCAAAAATGAAAGGCTTAAGATGCTGCAAGACTTTATCCAATGACACACAAACTGTAAATACACAAAATGGAATAATTCTTTACATACTGATTACATGGGCCTTTCAGTGATTCACCTGGGCCAACAAGTACTTGCACTGCATCTATAGTCAGTTTCAACTGGACTTCTTTTCTATAAGCACCTGCTTTCTGGCCCAGCAGACTCGTAACTGACTTTCCTGAGCAACTGTATGCCTCAATGACATGAACAACGATTTGGTAGATGGGCTGTTTCAGCTGCTAACCCTAGCGTCTGGAACTCTAACGACAAATCAAAGCCAAGCTTCATAGACCTGGCAGTCTCTGATGCTAATCTATATCAGTCTCATCTCATGCAACAGTCGACATTGACATTTCCAACACTGAAGTTAACAGGCTCTCCACGGTTAACATCACTATCATAACACAATCAAATTAAAAGTAGTCTTTCTAGAAATAATGTCAAAATAAAATTTAAAAAATTATTTGGCTAAAGTAAAATGCAGTGTACATACAATTAGAATCGCATTTACCGTGCTCCGCGTTAGCACACACAGTCACTCATTTGGCTCTCACAAGAACATCAGGCAAGTCTGTCGCAAAAACTACTTTCCTGAATATAGCGCCATTAGTGGAGGTACACATTAGAGGAAATCAAACTGAGCTCTGAAATCCCTCACTCTTAATCTTTGCTACTCTCGTCTTCGGCTCTTCCCACGGTGGGACGGCAGAGGACTTCTTCCACCCACATCCACAGTAAAACACTGCACCAAATCATCGTTGCACGAGACCAATATCAACAAAAACAAAAGGATAGTTCATGCATCTTTCACACAGCAGATCTAACAGCTCGTCTCATATGTTATTGCAAACCGACTTCAGACTAGATTGCAAGAGATGAATTTCAGAATGCCGTTGCCTTGTTCTGCTGCTCACAACTTACTTGCTCACCTAACATGATTGATAATCAGCATAGAAGCAAACGCAAGGAAAATGCTAAATCGCAGATTCCTCCACATCATTACCTTCTCAAACTGTTCGATATTCAAGACTATACTGTTTGACTACCAGTGGCCGGGTGCAACAACTGTGATTTGGCGTACTGTTCGAGTTTCTATCAAGATGCAACGTCGATGAAACGATACTTTTTGCGAACTATTGAAACATGATCTTTAAAGAGCAATGGATCAAATCTCATGGCAGATCGTTGTAGCGCCATGTAGCCAAACTCCTCAACAAATCGATTCAGGCAAAACTGTCGTTGCCTGAAGTGTTTACTCGACAACCACAGCGAGATGTCATCATTAGAAACGGCAACGGCTGCTGGATCGTGGCCATCCTGATAGACAGAGTCCCTGTAGAATTTTCTTAGCGACAGCTTAATCGGAGGATATTTCGTTACGTGAGTCACGAGAAAATTCATTAGAATGTCCTCACAGTTCTGCAGCTCATTGATTACATAATGGAGTGATTTCGGTAGGAGATTGGTGTACAGGTAACTATAATACCTACAACAAACAAAATATCAAGTGCTGTAAAGTACTGTAATGTTAAATAAGTACTTATAAATTGGCAATTACATTCCTTTATGAACACTACCATAGCACGCAGGTTCTGGGCCAAAGATCTGTTGGTGGAAGCAGAATATGGCAATAACAAAACCTGATAAACATAATAATCAAATAGATAATAATTTCCTTACAGATAGTAATTGACATTCGTTTTGTTTTATGTGAACAGCTGGGATTCAAGCCCAGAGCACAAAACGAAGCAAAACCTCAAACATTATCAGTAAGCATCAATATGCACTGCAAAAAATGTGTATGGACTGGTATCTTACAGGTGCATGCATCCACTCCTATCACGTTTTCTCTTCATGATGCATGTATAGATGCAGGTTCAAGAAGAAGAGCCATGTATTAAATCAATCCAAAGAGAGAGAGCCATGGGTATGAACTATGCAGTGTTACTAAGTTCATTTTCTAGACCTTGACTTTTAAGGCAGAGCTGGCTAATCCCTCACTGTCTGATCTTCATAGGACACTGTATTCATTCACTGATTCATTCATTGATTCATTGATTCATTCAAATATTTATATAGCACCTCTTCAAGGGAGCTACTCAGAGGTACTCCCAACTCCAGCGCGGCCAAATAGGACAGTTTTCAGTCTAGTGTAGAACATACATGTATGGTCAGTGCACTCGGTTTTTAGCAAAGTTTGCTATGGATACTAGAAATCTTACAATATCTTTCTGTCCTCTTGGGGAATTGAAACAACAACCTGTAATGAGAGCTCAGCACAATAATCACTAGACCATTGTGACTCCCATGTATGTGTAATAGGGTAAATCAAATGTAAGGAACATTTGAAATTTGCATAGCCTCTTTTAACACCTTCCGTTAACATTGTTTAGTTGCCCTAAATGACCCACGCATTCATTTAGCTCATATTTCTGTTCTATTGTAAGCAAATGATGCATATCTTCCAGAACCAGTGATGTGGACAAAAACGCCAAACAGTGCAGCAACAAGGTCAGTCAAGAGACTTACTTGTGATAGAAAGCCGCACTTGTCAGCACCATCGAGTAGTCGCTCGTCCACTTGGATGTGTAGCCCCAGCGTTGGTGACCATCATGCCATAAGTGACTTCGCGCTGCATAACCAACTATGCGTTCTGGAAAGTTCTTCCAGACACTAAAGGCAAAATTAACCTAGAAAACAACAACAGGTCAATATATATATGGAGCTGACAAAAAATCTAAAATGAAACAATGGCTTAAACTTAGTGATTGTTCCATTTCACATCAAACCAAATTGTGGAAATGTCCTGACCAATTCCTGATGTGTACCATCTCCTCGAGTATATACCAGAATAAAAGGAAAGCCTGGAGCCACAGCCATATGCATGATAATTATGATGATGATAATTATGATAACATTTACTTTATTCTATAATAATTTTCAGGTAAATTTCCTCTCTTCCCCACCCATCCAGAGAAGGCATTCCAGAGAGTTTTAACCATGTGAGATTGTGAGTTGACACAGTGTTACATCGACCTTATGATTCTAAAACAGTGTTATCATTGTTTTCGTTATCACCCAGTGTTAACTATTAATTACCATTAGTTTTTAATTCTATAGCATCATAGCGTAACTATTTGTTTCCTTAATACAAATTGTAACAGTTGCAAATCTGAGAGACCATATGTACTTTGGAAAAATCACAACAATGTAATGTAACAGGGTATTTATACAGCACCTCTAAATACCTCACAGAAGCGCAATTATGATAATGGCTGCAAAATAATCAATACCTCATCTGTAATTATCTTAATGTCATCATCAAGACTGAGAATTGCCTGTGTTTCAATTTCACTGAAAGGTAGCATTCTTTCATTGATGGACTGAAATGTAACAGAAAAAAACATACAACTCATCAACCACATTTCTACATCCAATTCCACTGGCAATTCCAATTCCCAAACACTTTCACACTTGAATTTAAAAAATCCACAATACAAAAATTTTAAATCATAACTTAAAATCAGTTTTACCAGTAATATATCCAACAAGCCTTCTGAATTCCTTGACCTTTTACCTTATAGTTTAGCAAATTAATGACGAGCTGCATTGGTTTCCCGTCACTTTTAGTGCATGCTCATTGTTAAAGTGTCAAAAGTATTAACTTGGATATACAAATTATACTATATTTTGTCTTATTTCTTAAAAACATTTTGGCCCAGTATTTTCATTATATATGTGGCCTATTATTGAATAAATGTTTACAGGCATTTTAAACAGCAGTCTTCATTAATTCTTAATTCTAACCACAAATCAAAAAGCTCTCTCAGCAAATCCAATACCTATCAAGAGCCTCCAAATCTTCCAACTACCAATCAAGTCAAAAGACCTGTAAACATCGCTAAGCGTGCTACTTACAGCTGTAGAATTTACTCTTGTTTTTTTACCGGCATAGGGTTTCTGCCCAGCATTTCCCCTTATCTGCATCGTATTTACCGCCTTTGTATTTATAGTCTTGTTTAGTCACATAAAGACAATCACCATATATCACATATCAAGATGCCTGGAAGTAAATGGAGTACTGGTAGTCTGAAAGTCACTTAAGTGAGCATTTCATTATTCCGTGGAAGATCAAACACTTCTCCAGTTGGACAAGCTTTCGACTTCCACCCAACAGCAGATATTCTATCTCATTTAATATCATCATTCTATTGCATATTTGTCCTTTCCAAAGGAACAAATTCCCTTCTCTCACAATGACTACACACGAAAACAAGCAAATTGCAAATTTCTCATTTTGCTGCCAGACACTTCTTACTCAAACTTCAAGAATTAGTGACAGTAGGATCAAAGTGTTTGTAGAAAACTTTACCTCAAGCCACCGACCAATGGAATGGATTTAACTGGACACCTGCATTGCTAGTTAAATATTGTATCAATAGCACAGTATGACAGACAGATAAAAGATAGTTGGGGTGCTTGGATCGAGTCCTGTGCTCTGCTGCCCACCTCATTGGCCGCAAACCCAAATATGGCCACGTTGCTACCTTCATGTGCGAGTTCTTTACTGGCTCCCACTTGAGCAGCGAATCACATATACCGGTAGGTCGGCTGCCCTTGTCTGGCACTGCCTGTCGGGCCTCACCCTGGCCTACCTCCGCGAGCTCTGCCATCCCTTCCTCAGCACATGGGGCTCTCAATCCCTTCGCTTGTCTGATAAAGGCCTGCTTTTGCCCGTACCTCTGCCAGGCAGCATCGCGCTTTCTTGGTGGTGGCCCTTTGACCTGGAATAGCCTCCCTCTGGCAATTCACTTGGTCCCCAGAATCCTTTCTCCTATGTTCCTTTCTCACCTTAAGACTGCTCTTTTCAGCCGTGCTGGAGTCAGGAGCACCTCTGAGTAGTTCTCCTTGAAGAGGTGCTATATAAATGTCCAGAATGAATTAAAGAATAAAATATAAAAGTTGAATATGAATCTCCAACTGTATCCAGCAAAACCATGCCGTGAATTAAGATGTCTGTGGTCAAAACGCTAGCCTGGAGGCACATACAATAACTATAAAAAAAACAAGGCAACTCAACAGAACCATACAAGTCAGATCAAAACTGATTTAACTACAAATGATAGAATATTACGAGTAGAGCTAACAGTCGATAATTGTTGGATGTACCTGGATTTGTTTATGAACGACAGGCACTTTTACAGGCCATCTGGTGTCCGTCGGAAGAGGCTCTTGCATATGCCAAAGTATTATTATCTGTTAATCGACAATGTATACAAAGCATTTCCATTAGTAGAAAGACTCAAAAATAAAATCACAATGACAAATGGGATTTTGTTGAGAGATTGCTCATTAATTATACGTGACATTGGCAGAAAAAGGGACCACTTGACGCGGACTAGATCAGCTGGAAAGTGGCCTTTTCCCAAGACCATAAATATTGATTTTGTGTCTAAGCAACGCAAGTGCAGCTCGGACTCACTGTACTGCAACTGTATTATGCCGCATGATATATTCAGGCCAATTTATGTTATTAACGCATCAGGTAGAACCAACAGACTGCATCTTAATAAGCGATTTCTAGACAAATGATATTTTGCAAATAAGTGCATAAATTTGAGCTAAGAGTCCTGACACTTTTATCCTGACTTCCTTAGAGTATATGCTTACGGAAAATGTTACTGAGTTAATTTCCCACAAAGTGGTCCCTTCCTCAGCCAAGGTCACATATATACCATGTTGGACATCTAGTATATTTAAATTTGGAGAACATTTAATAACAATCGTTGACTGAATGGTAACGTTGTACCCTCTCATTTTTGAGTCTGGTGTCTCAATCGTTGCACTTCACACAAAAAGCAGTTGATAAATTAATTTTAATTATGTAATACAATGTAGATATTTGCAGTTTCTCAGCACCACACATATGCTGCTCTGGGTAGACCTGTTCAGTCACTGATTCCTGATCACAGAAAACCCCCTCACCAGCCACGTTGGTGAGCCAATTTCAGTCATCATCATCATCACCATCTTCACCATCGTCTACGTCTACGTCGTCATCATCATCATCATCATCATCATCATCATCATCATCACCATCATCAGTGTTGTGCTCTTGTTCATACAGCAGTCGTCTCCATGAATCTTTGCAAACTGTTCCCATCTTGTGCCTCTCCCAAGCTGTGTCTCACCCTAAGACCAGCAGGCACAAATCAGCTCATCAGTGGTCTCGAAGTACCCTTGTATGGTTTCAGCTTCAGGTGCCAGGTCAAAATCCAGAAAGGCCAAATAAAGACAGCCAATGTGATGCTAAGATTAAAGACATTATCAGCATCTACAAGACTGTTTCTAGTCGTCTGTTACATTCTTCATGGTAGCAACAGAATCAACAATATTAAATCAACATTTTGGTAATTCAAAACATAGAATAAATATTACCCATGTACCAACACACGTGGTCTTTTAAATGATCATATCATCACAGACAGCCCTCTTAAAATCATCATGCCTTCCTGGCAAAATTAATTATCTTTTAAAATTATCCCTACTGACACTCAAAGAACATCCTTCACAATCATTCCCAGTCATAACAATTTCAGAAACTGCAGCTGCTACCATTTTCACAGAACTTCCTCTCAACTTTTTTCAAAAGAAACCAAACATATAAAGAATTCCAAATAACCGGAAACTCAGAACAATGGCCCCGCTGCGCCGTCGCTTTGAGATCTGGCATACCTTCTTCAAGTAGGCACTCCCGCTCAATGCTCTGATCAAGCGATAAATGGAAGAGGACGGCAGAACGGTTCGGTTGGTGGCATAGATAACTGCAGTGAAAGAGTCATCTGCAGTGTAGCCAAGAGACCGCCAGTAGAACGGATAGTCCGTTAGCAGCTGCGAGTATTCGGGCAAAATGCTCACAGCTCCAGGCACAGAATTCCAAACATAGGACGTACGGCCCATGTACCGATAGACGCGGTCCTTTATTATCTATAGGCAGAAACAGATATAATTCAGCATTTAACATTCACTAACAGCAGAAACCAATTAAACCAATTCATCACTAGCATACAGAAGGAAGTCTTTAAATTATTCTGAACACGTTTAAAAATATCTTACATCGCAAAAGCAGCAGAAAGTGCTTGAATAATCACAAAAAGAGGTCTTATAACATGAAAAATAAAAAGTCTCTGCTACTGAAACAGCCTTCAGCCAGTATTTATGTAACCACAACCCTGTTAGCCATAGGATGTCCTTAAACACCGAAGGCTGTTGATCTCACCCTCCTCCTTTTTCCAGGTTTGCTACTGGCACTAACAGAGTACTAAAAAAACTCTGTAGCTTTTTGTTTAGATGTATGTATATGTACGTTTATACAGGCATCTTCCAAGTTCACTCAAGCACAACATGTGACCACAGTACGTAAGTATTACTTAACTTCATAATATGGAAATAACTGATTGGAAAAAGCTACTCCTACACAGACCCTTGTTTTAAAAGTAATAAAACTGTACTGCACATCTTAATGTGCAGTTACTAACAAGATGACACTGATGCAACATGTGTGGGAGGAATTAATAAAAAAAAAAACTGGCATAGAATCCAAAAAGCTCAAGATAAGCAAATTCCATAGAAGATACACAACAGCAACACATGATTACAAAATGCACAATATTATGACAAACAATATAAAAAAAGCGAAATGTGTATGAGAATGCAGGTGATCAAATCATCCTCTGGGATCCACGAATCAAATAATTCACGTTAACAAAATGGTTCAGAAGGCAGTTATCTGCTGGCATTTACAACCCCATTGAGAGCTGACGCTTCATGGATAGCCATCCACTAGACATTTCATACATACAACACAGTCAGTCAAACACTATATCCTGCTCTCTTCAAACATACCATGACCCAAATGTGGGCATGAGTACTTATGGCTGCCAGTAACATTTACCTTCAGCCCACCATAATTAAGAAGTCATCCCACACTGCTAAATACATTAACGCCCTCTGAATAACTATCACATATTATGATTTATGGCAAAAGCGCTTCTCAATTTCTTGATCCATTGAGCTTGTAAAATTATAAGACATATCAGTCTTTTTTCATGATGAAATCTGAAGTTTTACTCATTTTGTCAAACACAATGAACCTAAGTACCTGAAATGTTAGCTGACTGATGCTGCTTTTGCACTGTATTTGAACCACACTATAGAGTAGACACACTTAATAAATGTTACGTTGGGGTTTACAGAGCCAAGAAGAAATAGACGTCAAATATGTTCATCATTTTCCACATGTACTCAATTACTGGCTGGCTGTCAAAATTACCCTCTGATCAGTATACATGTAGTTGTTATTGGTACTACTACTGCAAATGTTAGATGCCACCAAACTGCAAAATATCTAAATGACTTAAGCTGGGTGGCAGCAGGATGTCACTTTGTCAGTTGGTCTGGGAGCCAGATGTTTGTCCATGAAGTCATAACTAATACTAGTCAGCAGAGTTTGTGCAGAGAAGCTGTCTTAAGCGTATGGATTTTATGTACAATTATACCTTGGCCTCCCTCTTAAGTTCTTATGCAAACCTCACAGAAAAAAAGTTTAGGTAATATTTAATGAAAAGATAATAAGTTCCAAACAGTGCTCAACAAAATAACAGAATATAAGATAATTCTTAAATAATTCCTAACTACATGGCATGACTTATTGTGTGTGCACGCACAAGTTGTTTGAATATCATATGTGCATATACATATATATATATATATATATATATATATATATATATATATATATATACACATATATTATTGTGAACCTTTTACATTATTATTGTGAACTTTTCTGATGTTCATGTAAAGTTTCCAAAAAACATGCCTGAAGATGATGATGAGATGATAAAGTCGACCTACTGCAAAAAACAGAAATCAATCAAATATGGAGAACACTGGAGAAAGGAGGTGTTCTTGGATAACACAAGAACAATCTACTAAATATTGCAATCTTAGATATCGTCAAAAGATAGCTAAGATGAGTGTGTGTTATGGAAGATGAAGTAAATAGTCTTTTGAAGTTGAAGTAGAGTGGTGCTGACGGTGTGTTCACTGCTGTCACGTGTATTCGTTTAAGGGTGATTTGTTGTTGTACATGTGGATGTAAAGGTAAAACCTGTGAATAGTGAGATTGCTATATAGTGTGTAACGAAGGAATCCATCAGCCAATTATTGAAATCGATTGATCTTAACACATGAAGCTTCATTACACTCTGATTCATCATGTGCATCGTGCTTGCAGAAGACCTGGGATTTGTATTCGTTTGCAGTTTCAGCATTGAATATCTGCAAAGAATTTTGATTCTTCTATACATCTGCAGAGAAGCTGCTGCTAGAATGTGTATTGCAAACTGCAGCAATTTTAAGTGGGACCCAGACATCATCTCCAAGTGACAGCAATTAATTCTGGTTATTTTGACACTTGCTGTGGAGTAGCTTGCTGCTCTGAAGTAACTGACGAATGCTCTGGTGTGGTAAAGTCATTGTAAAGAAACTACCAAAGTAATTTTGTTAACCATTTTAATTAGTACTTGTTTGATAATTTGTTCTTAAATTTATTAGCCTTGCATCAGCTTTTGAGAAATGTATTGCATATTACGAGGTATCTGCAATAATCATTTTTGATCGACTATTTACCTTGTTGAATGCTTTATCATTTTGGTAAATGGGCCTTTGCGGATTTTATGTCTTTGCGTTTCTAACTTTTGATGGACTGTTTACCTGGTTAAAATTACCAGTATTTTATTTCTAGGTCTTTGCTAACTAATGACCTTGTAAGTAATGTGCTCACTGTGCATCTCTTATTTTTTATTGACTGTTTATCTGCTTGAAAGTTTTTCTCAGTATCATTCTTTTGTTTGACTAAAGCATGGTAACTAAGCTAGAGCGCTGAACTTGTAACGCTGAGAGTATAGGTTCCAGCTTACCCTGAGATGGTTTTAGGGAGGGACCTTGACACAAGTCCTTCACTCACAATCATTTACACCACAATAAATGATATATGTATTAGTGAATAATATTACTATATAATTTATATTTATATATTGTTGCATGTAAGGGCAGACGACCAGGTGCTCTGATGAAGGGATGGTACGCTGGCTGAGTGTTCTGGTGGGACACTAGCCTAGGTTTATAAACTTGGTGAGGCCAGGTTTTAGAGAGAGATATAGTTAAGCTTTTACACCGGTAGGGTCATTGTGTAGAGTTATGGTGTCTCTCAACCTTGTGTCTCCGTGTGGAGAGCTTTTGGTGTTTTCGGAACCAGGAGCCTTTGGTCTCTTTGAGATTGGCTTATTATTTGCTGAGGATGTTTTGATGGTGGAGTGTGTTTCTGCCGTTCTGTTTCGTCACCTGCTGTGCAGACACTTCTGAAGGTATTTTTTAATTTTATGCTGTTTATATTCGCTAATTAAATCACATTTCATCTTAAGCCACTTCTTTTTGATCTCCCTAGACAACTAGGCTAACAGTACATATATATATATATATATATATATAAATATATATATATATATATTGTTAAGCTTAGACCGGTAGGGTCATATATATATATATATATATATATATATATATATATATATATATATATATATATATATATATATATATATATATATATATATAATATACTGTTAGCCTAGTTGTATATACGTATGTATAATTGTATATATACACATATAAAAGAATGCCTAGTTGTATATACATATATATATATATACACACACACACATATATATATATATATATATAAGAATGCAATATTTTGTAATAGATTGTTCTTGTGTTATTCAAGAACACCTCCTTTTTCCAGTGTTCTCCATATTTGATTGATTTCTGTTCGTTGCAGTAGGTCGACTTTTTCATCTCATCATCATCTTCAGCCATGTTTTTTGGAACTTTACATGAACATCAGAAAAGTTCACAATAACAATGTAATAGCAATCATATCACAAAATACACGTTCATGTAGCATCTTCCAGGTACAGGTCGTATTTCATATAATGAGACTTCAAATGGGAAGCGCTCGTTTTCTTTTTTAGGCCCTCGAGTCAGCAATGGACGAATTCCAGGGTCCTGGACATGGGGCATCACCTTGCTGGCTACATCCCAGTTTGTGAGGATACCATATTCTACTACTTGGTGACTGAGCCATGTGGGCACAAACAATTAGCCCACAACTGTCACACAGAGTCTGCTCAGCAGGATCAAACCACTCAAATCTGGCTCAGGCAACCATACTGTTTATATGAGATCGGCTGCACGTGGGTCAAAGCTGAGTGTTTGCTAAATTACTAAAATTTTATAGGGCTCTGAAAAGGAAAGAAGAAAACACTATACTCGAGTAAATTTAAAACTGGATTCACAAATGCACTTGTTTTATTTCTGTCAGAAAAGCATAACTTTCAACAGTTTTCAGTCTAGACTTGAATTTGAAAACGCCAGCCAACTGCCGGCAATGGCTCTCGACTGAAAATGATGAATTACAGCAGAAATGCAATTTCTGTATTATGTCACAACGTTCTACCTAGACAGCAACGAGTGCATTTAGCACTTTTGGCTGAGAAATAATCGGCTCCCAAAGTGAAGCCGTCTAATAAATATTCAGTGTAAGCATTTTCTAACGAATTATTCTCTTGGGCCACAACTGCGTCAAAAATACATCTACAGCCAATTTTTCTGGCAACAATTGATGCCTCTTTTACAAAGAGTAAAAACTAACAATACTGTTGACTCAGAATAGACACTCAGTGTTGCACATTTTTCCTACGATTTATGTTGCATAAAAATATCAAAAATTCCTTGCAAAAACATTCACATGGTATTAGCAAAATCAGTTCAAAAACTAATGAAGACAAAGTGGTCTGTATTTGATCTTACACCTTAGATTCTGAAGTTGCAGAAACGCAGGGTAACAAAATTCCGGAACAGGAAAACCAGCAATTGGAAACATTTGAAACTTTGGCAATTTTCAAAGAAGTTTAATAATTGCTCAAAGCCAATTGACGTAGGCAACTTCAAATAGCTTTAAACCTGTGAAACTAAACATGTACTTCACTAACACACCTCTCACTTTTCCATTTTAGTGATTGATACCACATTACAAAATGCTATGTAATAAAACTTATTTTACTTATGAATGAATAACCTCAGGAGCACAGTAAGATGAATCACATAAAATAAACTTAGGCAAATCTCTAAGCATAGAATTTGTTTACCTCTAACGTGGTACCAACGATCTTTTCTATTGATGAGAAATACGTGTCCCACAGGAACTGTGTCTGCTGACGCATAGCCAAGATATCACCATGATTAATTGAGCGTACGATACTAGGGATCTAAAACAACAACAATTCATTAGCATTTTAGAAAGACAAAGTTCTATGGAGTAAACACAGATGGAACCAAACAACTTTCTCCAATAAGTTTCCATGTCTCTCACACAAAAAGACACAATACATGCTCAAATAACCTCTTTCTCAGCTAGCTCAAGTCATGAGCAAGCGTTCCATGAATTATCCTTCTTGCCTTCAGGGAACAGAGCTAGACTGGAGCAAAGTAGGCTGAAGGTCAACGTGATTTAATTGCACAGTACAGTGTCTGGCAATGTACCAGTCGGGGCCTACACAACCTCCATTGCAGGATCGAGGCCTAAGAGATTAGCAGTCGAACTTGACCAGAAAGCTATTGAAATTTACTTTTTAAGCTGTGTCAAGACAAATTAACATTTATCTTGCATCAGACAAACTGAAATTCATAATAAATACTTAATTGTAGCGGATGTCCCTTTCATCACCCAAATACACTGAATGTATAGAATAGCGCTATATGATTTGTGTGTATGATACAAATGATTTATCATAGTTATTGATTGGTATTAATTGTTTAGTTAATTAACCAGCACGTAAGACCAGTACGATAAGGGTAATTAATAATATAGAGTTAGGGGACAAGTTAGAGGGTTTGAGAGTTGTCAACCGCAAGATGCCAAGATTCCATTGGTCAATACGAAATTACTGGTTAATTCAACGTCGATCGTCTGCTGGTGACGTGGCAGAAGAGAGTCGGTTATTCGCCGCTGATGGCGATAGTTGGTCGTGGTGAAGCTACGACGTTTGACTCAGGAAGAGGCAAACATTGGTGATAGAAATCGTCAAATGTTCACGTTAGTCGTGTAGAACAGAGTACATTCTACGATACGGTGAACTTGGGATCGAAATCGGTCGACATTTAACAAAGTTAGTATCGAACGATTAAAAACTGAAGTTGCGAGTGAAGATGCGAGCATAGCGTCTTCAAGTTACAGTTCGATACGTGTAAAACTACGAGCTAGTGATACGAACGATTGAACTTCGGATCGGCAAGTAGTTTCGAAATAAAGAGACTAAAATACTTGTTCGAACGTTGGCTTTCTGGGAACATCCAGAAAGAATTCTACGTGGAAATATCAGACCGGCACATACCTGTGTTGTTCTGAGTACGGACGAGGAGATCGGGAGATAACTCTTCAAATAAAGCTTCGATAAACGGGCGAAGGACATTGTTGGTGAACTCGTCATACGAATGCCAAGAAGGAACTCCAATGGTGCACTACCACGGGAGGGTAATTTAATGTGCTTATATTTAGCCTAGATATATAGAATATTTAAGATGCATACGTGCTGGTCTTAGGTAAGATAGGTCTAGTCTAGACTAGAGGATTGTTTAGGCGTGATCTATTATTGAACTGTGAAATAACTTGCATTGATTATATCGTTAAAATACATATAATGACAAGCACAGGTCTTGTAATTGACTCTACAATTGAATGATGTATGTTGTGAATTGTTGATGGGGGCTCTGAGCAAATGAAAATATAAAAGCAACGAGGTATTAGATCCATACCAGTCCCTAAGAAATAACCAAACAAGGGGCCTATCTGCTAATAAGGTTATTAGCGATAGTAACGTTACAAAACTGGGTGGCTCGACACGGGATTAAAATAGGATCCGTTTTAATTAGAATCAGGGATAAATTACCTGTAGATAACGAGTCTAGTTCAGTTGGTAGAAACATAGAAATTTCCAGTATAATAGATTTGACCGTAGCTGCTGGAACTATTTTCGGCAGGTTAGTGGTAGTGTGACGTAAGCATATTCAAATAGAAGGAATTTGATTAGTCGAGGTAAGGTCAGGTGGTGACCTCTGACGTTGACTTGAATTGCTATTGGATAAAAATAGGTCGAGTCAGGTTAATTTTTGAAGTTTGATAGACAAACTGGAAAATTTGTAGAAGCGAGTGAGACGAAGTATATATAACGCCAAGTTAAGATACTACCTCACAAACATGGCGGCCGAGTATCAGAAATGGCTCAAAATTGCAACTGAAATGGGGGTCCAAGGATCAGAGGTGAAGGATTTCATCCAAGCCAGACTGGAGGAGAGTAGATTAGAGAAAGTGAGACAAGACGAGACCGAATTAAGGAAAATGCAGCTAGAGTTTGATCAGAAAAAACTCTCAGAGGAAAGAGAAATGAAGAAACTCTCAGAGGAGAGAGAAATGCAGAAACAGGAGAGAGAATTGAAAAAACTCTCAGAGGAGAGAGAAATGCAGAAACTCTCAGAGGAGAGAGAAATGCAGAAACAGGAGAGAGAAATGCAAATGAAGCTAAGGGAGCTTGAGATTCAAAAGGAGCTTAAGTTGAAGGAGTTAGAATGTAGACTCCAATATGACAGTCAACGAGAAGACAGGATGAGTAATGGCATAGACAGAGGAAACATGGAACAATGCAATGGAGTGAAGTTTCTCAAAATGCCAACATTCAATGCAGATAAAGATTGCCTCGATGCTTACCTACTTAGGTTCGAGAGGATGTGTGTCACTTATAGTATACCAGAGAATTTGTGGTCTTTATCTCTTGCGAGATTTCTTGAAGGCAAAGCCTTAGAAGTTTATGAAAGAATGAACGCAGAAGATGTGCAGAGTTATGAGAAGCTTAAGCAAGAGCTTTTGCAGCGTTTTGAATTATCAGAATCCGGATATAGAAAATTGTTCAAAATGGAAAGGAAAGAGAAAAATGAAAGCGTTGGACAATTCGTTGAAAGATTAAAACGATATTTGAGACAGTGGAGGACGATGGCGGAGATGGAAGAGAGTTATGAAGGATTAGAGGCATTAATCCTAAGAGATCAATTTTATGTCACCTGCGATAACGAGTTGAGAAGATTCTTGAAAGAAAGAGGAAAACTCAGTCTTCGTGAGATGACTATCCAGGCACAGAATTATATAGAGGCGCGAGAAGATGAGAGGAGAGGGTTCAACATAAACATGAATAAACAAGGTAATCAGAAGAATTTTATTCGAGAGTCAGACCAGAAATATAAGGAGAAACAAAACGTTGGCCCAGTTAAAGCAAAAGATTATCCGAGTTTTAGGGATAAAGAGGAACAAGAAGAAGCCCAGTTTAGGGGTAAAGAATACAGAGATAGGAACCAATTCAGGAATGATTGGAGATTCAAAGAGATGAGCTGTAATGATAGACCGCATAAAATTGCTATGATGCAATGTATAGAGGATGGAGAAGAGAAGGAGGAAGAAAAAGTGGAGAGAATCGCATGTTGTCTTGTAGAAGGACAACCTTTGGAATGGTACAGTAAAATTAAAGGTGTGACAGTAAATAAAAGACCCGTAGAAGCTGTGTTCGACACTGGCGCGAGTTGCATGGCTGTTAATGAAGAGTTTGTAGAACCACAGCAATTTACAGGTCGTAGGAAGATTTGTCTATTTTCCAATGGAATGAAAGGAACATATCCCACGGCAATGATTGAGATCACGGGTAAAGAATTTAGTGGTAGAGTTGAGGCTCTAGTAATCCGTGGTTTAATCACGGACTTAATCATTAGTCCCTTTAGTCCTAAGGTTCTATACAAAGGTAGAGATATTAAGCGTGGACTGTTGGAACCGAAGCACATTCAAATCAGTGTAGCAATTCAAACTGATGACGTCATGGCGGGAAATGCGCCAGGAGAAATGATAGCGTCTAACGTTCCGTCAAGGACGACTACGCTAAAAATAAACAGCTGTAGAAATTCACGTGAGCCAGCTGAGAGTGAAACACGTGTTGAGACGGAATATATAGATATATATAGATATATTGCGTCGCGGAATGAGAACACGTCGAAAGAAGGCATTATATTTGATTTCAGAGACGAGTCAGAAGTAATTGCTACGTATAATACGAGGTCAAATAAGGAAGAACATGTAACTCGTAAGGAGAAATCATTGAAATGTGGAATATTACCAGATCTTAAAGTGAGAACGGAAGAACCAATAGATATGCAGAAGACGGATGAAATCCAAGACAAATATTGGAAATTAACTGATGGTTCACAAGAAAACACGGAAGAGAAACCATACAGAGGTAATCCATCTTTCATAGTAAAGAAAGATATGTGGTATAGGAAATACAATGAAGGAGTAAGTGGGAAAGTGAGAGGTGTCCCAGATTTATATAGTAATGTGAAGAGAGATCTCAAACCATTTGGAAATATAGATAGAAGGACACATAGAAATTATGGGCGGCGCTATGAGACTAAAAACAGAACCGATTGGAAGAATAATCGAGTGATTAGATCTTCACATGATAATCAGGTTCCATTTGAAGGGGAGAATCTTAACTGGAAGAGGTCAAGGGAGAAAATTCAGAGTAACTTACAGAGATCGTGTCCAAAAGATAAGTCGAAAAGTGAACCATGGACTAGAAGAAGGTGGTTTCAGGACAAGAGAGAAATGAATTGGGAGAGAAATAGAAGTTGTGGAGGAGGTAATGAGAGAAATAAACAGTCAGGTAGATGGAAGACTGTGCCATTGGAAGATGTTCAGTGGAGGAGTCATAGAAACTCCAGTGATGATGAGTCGGTGGATAGTGACTTTCCAAGTTGGAGGAGAGGTGGTAAGTTTGAACGCCAGAAAGGCGTGCCACGATATCACATGAGTGAAAGATGATACTGAGAGAAGTGTTATAAGTGAGATTTAACACGGGTTAAGAAAAGTTTGGGTGTATGTAGATAGCTGAAGTATTTAACTAGAAGTTTTCTGTTAAGAAGGGTTATTAAGAAAATAGATGTTGAGAACAAGAGCTTAGAGGTTAAAGTTAGTTACTTCAAGCTTTTGTCATTTAATATAAGCAAGATGTGAAGTATTTACATTTTATCTCACATCAGAAATGTCAATTAGAGAGTATGTAAATAAGTAAAGTTAGATGTGACTTAATGTAATATAAACAAATAGATGTTAGAGGAGTAGTTTGTCTGAAGGTGTTGTATAAGAGGTTAGTTGGTTAAGGCCGATACTTAGTAATGGAGTTAGTATAAGATATAAATGGTAATATATAAACAGTTGATATAGATAAGTGATTTGTGTGATGGTTAATGACATAGATTAAGAAATTTAGGGTAAATATTCTAGTGAAGGGGGTTTAGTTGTAGCGGATGTCCCTTTCATCACCCAAATACACTGAATGTATAGAATAGCGCTATATGATTTGTGTGTATGATACAAATGATTTATCATAGTTATTGATTGGTATTAATTGTTTAGTTAATTAACCAGCACGTAAGACCAGTACGATAAGGGTAATTAATAATATAGAGTTAGGGGACAAGTTAGAGGGTTTGAGAGTTGTCAACCGCAAGATGCCAAGATTCCATTGGTCAATACGAAATTACTGGTTAATTCAACGTCGATCGTCTGCTGGTGACGTGGCAGAAGAGAGTCGGTTATTCGCCGCTGATGGCGATAGTTGGTCGTGGTGAAGCTACGACGTTTGACTCAGGAAGAGGCAAACATTGGTGATAGAAATCGTCAAATGTTCACGTTAGTCGTGTAGAACAGAGTACATTCTACGATACGGTGAACTTGGGATCGAAATCGGTCGACATTTAACAAAGTTAGTATCGAACGATTAAAAACTGAAGTTGCGAGTGAAGATGCGAGCATAGCGTCTTCAAGTTACAGTTCGATACGTGTAAAACTACGAGCTAGTGATACGAACGATTGAACTTCGGATCGGCAAGTAGTTTCGAAATAAAGAGACTAAAATACTTGTTCGAACGTTGGCTTTCTGGGAACATCCAGAAAGAATTCTACGTGGAAATATCAGACCGGCACATACCTGTGTTGTTCTGAGTACGGACGAGGAGATCGGGAGATAACTCTTCAAATAAAGCTTCGATAAACGGGCGAAGGACATTGTTGGTGAACTCGTCATACGAATGCCAAGAAGGAACTCCAATGGTGCACTACCACGGGAGGGTAATTTAATGTGCTTATATTTAGCCTAGATATATAGAATATTTAAGATGCATACGTGCTGGTCTTAGGTAAGATAGGTCTAGTCTAGACTAGAGGATTGTTTAGGCGTGATCTATTATTGAACTGTGAAATAACTTGCATTGATTATATCGTTAAAATACATATAATGACAAGCACAGGTCTTGTAATTAACTCTACAATTGAATGATGTATGTTGTGAATTGTTGATGGGGGCTCTGAGCAAATGAAAATATAAAAGCAACGAGGTATTAGATCCATACCAGTCCCTAAGAGATAACCAAACAAGGGGCCTATCTGCTAATAAGGTTATTAGCGATAGTAACGTTACATTAATATACAAAATATTTTACAAAATGAAAATGATGGTTTCATGTTTTTGGAAACACACCTGAAGAGCTATCATGTGGTGCTGCAAAATTAAGTTCTCACTTAGGACTACGATCCACAACCCAATTGCTACTAAATGTCTACACATTCAACACAAATTCAAATTAATAGAACTTTTAAGAAATTCAATCCATAGTATTTCTCATCTACAAGTTAACTGCAAAATTGTAATCAGGAACGGCTTTACTTTACGCTTTTGCACACTCTTTATGGTACTCCAACTTGCGTGTTCTTCTGAAACTGGCATAAAAAGTAGAAAAGGACTTAGGTTTAGGACTGTTGTGAGATCACGTGCTTTCAGCTACCATGCCCCACTTGTATGGAACCAAAGTGCCACAAATTGTACCACAACTCATAGATGCATTATCACTTGTGAAGACTGATTATTTTACATGACTCTGGTCTTGTTAACATTCATTTATGGCTCAGATTAAGAAATTTTAAACCCAATTCAATAAAATCACCTCCTGCAATATGGACTGATAAAACTGCTAGCCCATGTAAAACATCAGGAAGCTTCAGATTCCAACTGAAGACACATGTAAAAATAGTTAGTACAAACAGGAAGACAGACGAGTGCTCTGTTACCTGCAAAAGAAGTCGTTCATCTGCCCAGACAACGGCCTTGTTCCAATCAATCACTTCAGAGAAAGGCAAGACCCAGTTGTTGCTAAGAAGAACAGGTATGCAACCAGCTTGCAACGACTCCAGGAACCTACAGAGAGAGAGTGATAGCAGTGAGAAGATTTACTGAACAGCTGCTTCTCTGATCACTCATTCTTAGTCACCCTAAACTAGCAATATGGTCACTCTGATCTGGACACCTGGTAGTTAGTTCACAGTAATAAACCTACCACATTCTCATAGCTTATTAGGCAAATGCTGAGTCACTTATTCTATTAAACTAGTGAAAGGTAGTGCAGATCTTTTACTGGATTTGTCAGACCCAACAATCGATCAACCCAAATCACAACAAACTAATTATAAACAAAGCACCTAAAGTAGGTGTTTACACTGAAGAACAAAGCTCCCTAACTTGTGTAACAACCAGACACCAGTCGCTTGCTAAGGATCAAGAGAAACAAAAATTCTCATCAAAGATGAATGGTGCATAGCATAGACACTCTTAAAGTACACATTTAAACAGTAGCATGGTTTTCCAAACACAACAGAATCACATCATTTGTTTCTCCTCCTGTGCTGGTGTTGCAGGGTGGTTGGGCCACAGAAAACACTTACAATTTTCTACCGATGAACAAATTTCACCAACTCATCAAAAACAACAGAAGCTGCAAATAAGTTTACATGTGGTTTGGTATTTTATATGATTCTGCTATATAGCAGTAAAGAAATTATAAAACATTATTATATTTACTAAATACTAATAAAATTACTAAATACCTGACAAATGAATGAGTACATTGTGCAGCCCACAACAGAAGAATACAACTATCTGAGCCAGGACAAAAATGCTTTTAAACCACATATTTTAAACAGTTAGCACACTCCAGTGGGGCTTGATTGACAATGCACCTTAATACTATTATACTATTTTACTTAATACTAAGACTACAAGAGGCAGTCACACAAACACACACACACACACACACACAAGCACGCGCACACACACACACACACGTGCACACACAAACCTGAGAAATTCTACATACATGAAATGAATCACTAACATGCTTACGGACATGACAGCCATGAAGCTCTCTTTACCTTCATCTCCTATCTCACTCCTATCTCTCTCTCTCTCTCTCTCTCTCTCTCTCTCTCTCTCTCTCTCTCTCTCTCTCTCTCTTTCTCTCACTCTCTACTCTCTGTCTTTTTCTCTCTGTGTCTCTCACATTCCGTTTTCCAAACAGCCTGGTCATCCTGTGGTAGCATGTACTAATGGATGCTGAGAAGAGTGATGCGATCGAACCATCAGCAGCAGCAGCAGCAGCCTGGTCTGCTGCTGTAATCTCATGCAATTGTAATGACCACCTGTTTATATTCGCTTGCATCCAGCCCACGTGGGTCACTGTAACGGAAAAGGTCAACAAGTGTGCTAGAGAGAAACTGAATGGGCCTGTGTTCTCTGATGCTAGAAACCTCCTTCCTACCTGTACGAGCCGAGTCGTCTGCCACGAGGCACCAGGCAAAACGTTGAGTTTTTAAGCATCACTTTGTAGTCCCATCTACAATTCAAAACATAAGCACACATCAATTGATCGTTCACTTTTGATGTTTTCCAGCATTACCCACAAACATACATAACGAGCTCATTATCCTTTGAGGAGGAATAGCAAAACCACATCACTTGGTACATCCCAACTAAAACCCCAAAAGCCACACATCGTTTTTATTTACTAGATAGATCTAAATCCCCTCTGCACTGTGGTATGCTAAACCACTAAATTCATCACAATACACATAAAGTCCTGTAAATAAGACCCAAGCATGGCAATTCATTTGAATCACAAAGTTGCCATTGCAAAAGTTCAACAAGGTCATCAGTACTTGCAATTCAGTCCAATATCACTAGCCTATACATATATATGTATATGTATATATATATATATATGTGTATATATATATATATATATATATATAATACATGCCTCACACACCATTCTGAATCATAATCAATCACTAAAAGCCACAAGTAGACCAACAGACCTTTTCTATACTATAATTAAAGACTATCAAAATGGATGTAGGACATTGCAGGTAGCCTATAAGTTAACCTTAATTAAAGTTCCGACCTGAATGACATCAAAGAACTGACAGAATAAAGTAAACTTGGAAGCAAATTCCAAGCACAATAATCAAGAACTTTTAAAGTGTCATGTAATAATGCATAAGGCATCAGTTGATGTTCGTTACTAAGTAAAATCGTTGTGCAAGCCAAATAATTCTAGAGTAAGTCCAGTCAAAAGTGAAGAAGAGAATTCGAGGAGACACGGAGGAAAGGAGGAAATGAATCCACGAAGAGCCAAATCTAAAGGCCAAAACAGACTTTTCCAGGACAGACAGTTCCAGCTGGATAAATTTGTTTCTACTGTCACTCCCTGGGACACAGAACTTACAAACTGACCCATGAAATCCCACCCAGCCATGGCAGTTGATAACCATTCAGAGTCCTTTACTGGGTTGCTTGTATTACATGATTTTGAATGCCACTGAATAGTCAAAGACACCATCCACGGAGAAAGCCGACAGCCAAACATTGTTCCGGCAGTGTCCATACATATATATATATATATGCAATACGTATATGCAATATATATGTATGTATCAATATATATGTATGTATATATATATATATATATATATATATATATACATATATACATTTGTAGGAGGGTGAGGAAGGAACATTGACAGGTCAGCTAATTAAAATGTAGTACTTGTTGAAAAATAAGGCAGATCTTGAAATGCATGATGGGCAGCCAGTATAATGAGTGCAATATAGGCAGGCCCACCGACAGAAATTCCGGGCCCTTACGCAGAGCAGTAACAGGCCTTTACCTGTAGGCTTTATTAGAAAATGAAAAAAAAATGTTAAATAATAAAAGTGCGGTACGATCGTAAGATATTATATTTATATACTGTATACAACTATGATTTTATTCAGTTGTTAATTTTTTAAATATAATTTCGAATTTATGCTATATTATATTTAAAAGGCATAATCATAAACTTTGTATAACTGGTTATAATATTTTTCATGAGTGTGGGTCCGGCCAGGCCCCTAAAAATCGCTGGACCCCTGGGTAGTTGCCCCCTGCCCCCTCTCGGCGGGCCTGAATATAGGCACAATAGCAATGTTTGTTTGTAATTAACCATTTTCACAAATAAACTGTGAAGGGTTGGAAGGTCGGACGTGCACACAGTGCTCCACCACATTCACCATATGTGGCATTTGCAGAACTAGTAACTGAACTCCACAGTTCATCTCTTAAAATTCTAAACGCATCCATTCAACCATAGATTCACTCAAATCCTACCAAACAAAGCTGTGGAGTTCATATATAATGGAAATAATCAGTATTATCTCATCCTTCACAGTTTTTTTACAAATACACAGCAAACCTCTGAAGTGATGAAGACTCACAAGATTTAAGTCTAGTAACCTTTACTAGTTCGACTCTTCATCAAACACTAACGAAAGCTACTCTGCTTCTAATCATCAGACCAATAATGGTCATAACAAAAATGGGGATGATTAGTTAAATTGCTAATCCATTAGAATTAGAATTAGCTACTGAAATTTGCTTAATTGATCAGAACTAAAATTAGCAGCAGCTAATCAATTAGCAATTAGAATTCGATCATTCATACATATATTTGCTTCACTAGTATGTATCGATTAGAACTTAGCTATCTCTGGTTCATAATCAACTTTTACTGACAAGATGATCCTAATCTGACATCCTAGATTAATTGAAGCATGTACGAAATGTCCCCAAGATGTACATATACACTGGTTAGCACATTGCAATTTGCAAATGGCTCCTGGCTATATTGACAAACTATGTGGTATCTTGCATGGACTGTCCCACAGCCCTATGTCCCATGGCTCGTTGAACATTTTCTGTCATTTGCTTGCATAGCCAACATCAACATCATGATTTTAAACTCTCCTTCTCAACATCTGTCTGTAATGGCCTTATTCTTCAACTTCTGCCTTCCTATTGTGGCCACCATCCCCTCCTTGCAGTGCAGACTGCTATGCTTCACCAGAACCAGGCTGTCAATACTTCTTATTAGATACCTTGAAGAGAAACTATATAGGGGTAAATATAAAAATGTTTGGCACTGTCAGCTATTTTGCTTACGGTAGCTACCCGGTACTTTGGGGTTTGCAGTGCATTAAGTCTCATTACCTTTTACTTAACAAATTGACTTGTAAACATCAAAATTATTTGTTACTTTGACTCTTTGCACTTCTCTTCACAACTGAAAAGCATTTCTATCAGGATTTGATGTCTTTCCTAACACATGAATCATGTACTAGGTGACCCCATAAGACTATGGTCTTTCATTTGTTTCAGACATCTTTTACACAAAACTTGCACAATAACCCCAGTAAGTGTCCTATTCTCAGCAGCCATACAGTGTTGTGAAAGGCAGCATTCGGCTTATCTCTAACCACATGTCTGTCTCATTAAAAACCCAAAAAACACAATCTCCTAAACACTTACAGGTGCAGGACAACAACCAACATGGGAAAATGAAAATTAGCCCAATTACCCTTTTCCATTACGCAAGTACCAGGTAAGCAATTTATGCTGACGTAACACTGCACGGCTAAACCGAACTGCTACTTCCCGACAACTTCATTTGACAGCGTAGCATGACAAGATTAATTTCCTTTCCAGAGGATAAAAGCTGTACTGATATGGCCAAGAGGCAAGAAACCCAACTGCAACGGTTTCTTCATGAATCGTAAAACACAATTCAACCGATACAACGTCAGAACCATAGACTATACCTAATGCAAGTCTTATGCAGGGATGGATTGTCATTCTCATCCTGCATTCACTGCTCAGTAAGAAGTGCTTCTAGAAATCTGAGTACCAGTAAACATGTTTCATACTCTACAGCTTTTAGCAGCGGTCTTATCCAAGTATTGGGAAGCCAAGACAACAAAAACTATACCAACACATTTGTCTGAAAGTTGAATACACTTGCCAAGTCCTAAAGCATTATGACAGGCTTTTAAAGCCACTGTGGAAATGTACACACGTATACTTACACACTCACAAACATGTATGCATAGAATTGCTCACATACATTGCACTATACAATTATATGCACCGAGTACTTACATTTGCACTAGACGCTAGTATTTGCAATTGGCATTTACTAAGGGATCCGCAGTCATTGCACAGAAGAAGCTTGAAATTATTTCCTCCTGAGGTGCTATGTAGATTACAGATAAATTACATTTAAATATCCAAGTAGGCTGTAAATGGAAAAGCATCAAAGTGCTTTAAGACGCAACTTGGATGCTATCAATAAGGGGAAGCTGTGCCAGTTTAGCCTTTGCTTCTGAAGATCCTGACCCAAAGGAATCCTATTACCCATAATAACTGAAAGAGCTTGGAAAAAACTCCTTAAATAAAATGCTGTAAAAGTTTCCCAATTCTGAACATCAATTTCAACAGTCAAGCAATGCTTGCCCTTTTGATAAAGAAGCATAGAATGAAAATAATGATGAAATTATTTCTGTAGTGGTATACCTTAGTAAGAAACCACTGCATGCTCAAAATTAAACTACTTCTACTTACATAGCATCTGATGTAGAATTAACTCAACCAAACATCAACATCCAAACCAAACTTGTTAACCATTGCAAAACTGAAAAGTTAACGTCATTTTCTACATCTTACGATAAACTTTGAGAAATCTCATTTGCAATGTCGATAAGACTGAGTTTTGGAAAACATGTAGAGAGTTCAGATAATATAGGCACTAACATTACTCAAAGAAGCTAGCATGTATGCATGAGCTGTTGGGAATTCGTTGGTAGAGCAAACGTCACTTGATATCTCCGAATGCAGAGCTTTTCAATAAGGATACGCTCAGCTCAATGCCATTTGCCGGAACAGCGCAAGACACAGCACAGTTGGGATATGATATAATATTTCTAGATGAAAACCTAAGCCAATGGAAGCAGAGGACGATGAGGAGAAGGCCATTCATAAGTCAAAAGTCAAAGATATTCCAATAAATTTTCCCCATAATAAACTAAACACAGGAATGACCAAATTATCTACAGACTGTGACAAACAGTGAGCAGTGACCAAGGACAGCCGGCTGGGAAATCCATTTCTTCCTTTCTATGTGTAAATCAATAATATCTCACACACAACTGAACTGAACTCAAGTCCTATGGCAAACCCTACAGCTACATCAAGTTAAAGGTACAGTTAATGAGATCTGTGAAGCTCCCTGCCATACAGAGGTACAGAAGCAGACAAACCAGCAACAGAGAGACTGGAAAATGCAGACATACTTGCAAAGACAATGTAGAAACAAATACACGGAGACTGGGAACGTATACAAAGATCCAGAGATAGAATATAGTCAAGGTGTTGAAGCTATAAATGTGACACTTATGCCTCATCCTGTAGGCTTTGTCTTATCAATCCACCTGCAACTCATCCAATTATTACATTAAGATCCAGGTGTGGTCATACACCTTTACATGGATTCCACCAATCAGAACTGCCTGCCTCATTTAATGCATTGAAACTGGAATCCAAACGGAAACGCAGCAGATAAATTTCTCTGAAGTACACTCTTAAAAGTAATGTCTCCAAACAGCAGACACTTGTGCAGCCAGTATAATTTGAGATAACAATTGCCTGGTATAATAGCAGTCACTGTGGTCTATAGCCAGACATTACTGTGACCTTTTGAAGTATGGTACTTTAGACAACACACTATCCTTTGAAACCGGACAGTTCCTGTCAGTGAGCTTCTAGCTATTCCAACATGTCAAGAGTGTACTCTTCTAATACATGTAATGCATCACAGCTTCAGTCAGTGTGCTTGTCAACCACTGGAGAAAGAAAAAGAGCTGTCTATGATACCATTGTGAAAGTCAGGAAGTCTAGAGCTGTTTCAAAGACAGGTGCTGGGAAGCCAAATGCTTAGCCATTAGATAGTAAACATCTATCACAATAGACAAGTAAGACAGGTACAGCAGTGGTTAAGTGGACCAGTTAAGCATAGTACAGCTGTACTGATATCAGTTTATGCCGATTTTGCTGATGCCGCATACAGCCGATTATTAAAATAGCCGATACCGATTACAAGACATATTATTTCCATAATTTTGTTTAGTGACGCACCAATGTTTCTACAATACCTAGTAAGTAGTGCAATGCTAAATATAAATCAATAATAAGAAACAAAACATAGATAATTGCACTCATTTTTCTTTTTGTGACGATTATCGTGCAAAAAACAAATAAATTTATATTTATTTATTTCAACATTTGCGCCGGTCGCAGCGAGACATCAGTAGGTGGCATTGTTATTTTTTTAAATCGGCACCAAATAGTTTTACATTGGGATCTCCACCATGGCTTGGCATTATGTCCTAGGGCGGGCCCCGGCCTACCTCTGCGAGCTCTTTACTTTAACCTCCGCTTGTGCGGGGCGCCGTGCCTTGCGCTTGGCCTCCCGGGGTGATTTTGTTGTCCCTTATGCGCGTACTGCTATAGCGCAGCGTAGGGCATTCTCCGTCGTGGGTCCTACCGCTTGGAATGACCTCTCTCTCCCTTCGCTCTCTCCCTAGAGACCTCTCAGGTACTTTCTATGGCCTTCTTAAGACCTTTCTTTTTGACCGGACCTGGGTTGGGAGCGCCACTGAGTAGATTTCTTGAAGGGGCGCTATAGAAGTTCATTATAGATAGATAGATAGATTTTTGCTGATACCGATTGTTCTAATAATCGGCCCAATTATGAGTATGGCCAATTAATCGGTACAGCTCTAAAGCAAAGTGGTTGAGTCAAACCAAAATTATAAGATTTCAACCAGGAAACCTTAGATGGGATTCAGGTGCAACTAAAACATGGAACATGCATCTATGATGTCCAGTTGTTTCACTGCGGCTGTAGACTAGCGAATCAGCGATTCCTCATTACAGAACCAAACTGTTTTGCCACATAACCTGAGTGCTGTTCAGTTCGTCAAAATACAATTACAATATATTTTTGTTCAGATAGGTTGCCTGTGGCAATGCTATAATAATTGGAGGTTGTTCTGTGACATGTGCCTTGTTCAGAGAAGCTATGAAGTTGCTGTCCATGACACTTATCACCTGAACTGTAGATAGAGCAGGGACATTGACAAATGTCAGCAGTGCAGAAAACAGCCAATTAGGCATACGGCTCAAATACTCCAAAGTCATGTCAAATGTCACACAAATGAAATAACCTATCTTTTTATTTACTACATGTCCCACACTTATCTCCTGCATTTTCTACATTTCAGACCCAAATGATCTTCATTGGCAAACAACACCCAGCACATGGGGTGACATACATGAAGGCTAACAAGGGCCTATTAACAGAGACATAATAATTTATGACTACATACATGCCTTGCCTTATTTTGCTTAGTGACAAATGACAACCAAAAGAAGTTATAACTGAGGCTTAGAGCAATTCATGTCAATTAAAAATGTATGCATGGCTCGTTGTATGTATGTATGTATGTATGTATGTATGTATGTATGTATGTATGTATACGTATGTATGTATGCAAGTAAGTACTGTATGTATGTATGACATTGTATGTATGTATGTATGTATGTATGTATGTATGTATGTATGTATGTATGTATGTATGTATGTATGTATGTAGGTATGTATGTATGTATGTATGTATGTATGTATGTATGTATGTATGTATGTATGTATGTATGTATGTATGTATGTATGTATGTATGTATGTATGTATGTATGCATGAGAACACAATATAGCGCATTTAGGTAACTCACAAAGGCGCTGTTAAGCAGTCAACTTCCCAAACGTGCCTTTAATTACAAAGATGCTCATGACCACAAGTTCCAGGCAACATAGATATGATCTGGCAGAAGTGCAAAAGTAGTGGTGCCAGTGGGATTCATCTGAAATAGTTTGAACATTTCTTTTTTCTTTTTTACCCTGGGACCACTTGAAGTGTTGGCTTAGCCCCAGAGCAGGCATGTGAGCACACTGAGCACTGTGAGCTGAGGCATGAATGTCTCTGTAGCTGCCATCATTCAGGTTATCTGCCACAGCCAGAACTTGGACAACAGATTAAACGGCCGCCCATCTATGATCGACTGGCGGCAAACGAGAGATTGAATGAGCGAGCGAGTGAGTCAGAAGGCAACATCATCATTGGTCCAGGTCTTTTGGATTCTCAAGTGGATCATGTGCTGCTCCCTTACTCAAATGTATCCCACATGTGCATCTACAAGAACTCTTTCATGCAAATATAAACAGTAGCAAACGGCATAAGGCGTCATGTTTACATCGAAATGCAATCACCCTCCATATTACCCAGTACAATAATTAATATGGCATTTTGGAGTGAGAATGAATTATCTCCAATTCTCCATCCTTTTCAGTCACTTGTTACATTCAGTGCTTTCCTAATGTTTTGTCCAATCTTGTAGATACAGTGAGAAGTTCAATTATTCAAAATTGTAATAACCATGAATTTTTTAAACATTTGAAAGCCTATTGATGAAAGTATCGTTGCAATATTGGATCTCCAGACTACAGAAAGTTATAAATGAAGAAATATGATAGCCCATGGCTAGGAGAAAAACTCCAAGGGAAAGACTCTTATGCGGTCTTGAGATGCCTGCATTTTTCCACAGCCAGCTCATATCCGCTATGAGGATTCTTTTCTGTCATCGTTTTAACACATCCATAACTCTGGTCATCCATAACTCTGATCGATGCTGGAAGAGGAGTTTTATTATCACAATATTCTAGTGCTTGCTCTATTCTTTTTATTTGTGAGCATCTCCATTTTATGTTCATTTCTCCAACTGCGTGTAAAGTTTCACCAATTCCTCTGCATATATCTTTCCATCAGTTTACAAAATTATTATTAATTTATTACTTCCACCATGCCAGTGTCAAATGAACAAGGCATCAACCAATGGCGCACCAAGGCCACACCATAATCAGATCAATATTCAGAAGATGGGTCCATCAATGAAGACACTGACATACCTGCTCAACATCTTCTACTTGGATGCTGATGTTGTTTGGCATCTTATCAAAAATGGAATAAGAGAAACAAGAAATCTTCAGACAGGCACAGGCAGCCAAGCATCCCTGCATCACCAGAAATGATGCTGTGATGCTCAGATCAAATATAAAAGATTAATATCAGCAACGAAAGACAGGTATTTTATTCAGGTAAGCCGTAAGACACAAGCAAGGAAGCCTTACAGGCCAAGTGATCATGAGCTGTCTTCTCAAGAGCAGATCCTGGGTTGGTGGGAGGGGAACATCCAAGCACCCCATATGATTTGGGGGCTAAATCATTGAGCTGAGGTCCCCAAACCAGTTTCAACAGGGTTGTCTATAGAAACTGTAACTTAAATATTTAAGGGTTTGATGAAAGTAGTCTTGGTTTTACAAAAGCTATACAGCTACAAAAGTTGTTATAAAAAAATGTCAAAATTCTCCACCACGCCATATTTTAAACATGATAAAATTGTCCCATATCTATCTCAGCTCCTGTATACACCAGTGTGACATCCTGTCAGCATATCCAGTGTTTTGAACTGAGGTGACCTTCAGTTGAGGTCTTGTACACTAAGAGTTTGGTGCTACAAAAGAACTCTCCACTGGCAGCTGATTCAAGAGACCTGCATTGAAACCTGCATTGCGAGACTGCTTCTGTATTGCATATGCATTTGTCCAGAGATTTTAAAATCCAGAGGAACTCTGCATACTTTGAGGACATACTGGTGTTAATGACTGCAAACCTGATATATTTGTTATAGTCCTCTCTCACCGCAGTTATAGTTATGCAAACAGATACGCATGAGGAGCACAGGCAATTCTAGCATTTCCATACCAGTTCAACGTGAAGTCAGAGCTCTCTGAAGGCCCTCTAAGCCATTGGAAGCAGGTGGTCATGCACCCTGTTCAATCGAGATCAGAAGTATGGAATTCCCTGATGTGCAGAAGCATCTACTGAGTGGCATTAAAGCCGATTAAAGTCATGATGAAGACCGATGCAGGAAGAGAGGAACGAAGAACGAGGAGGAGCAGGATGGTGGCCGACTGCAAGAAGGGAATTACAGTCCTACAGACGATGACCAAGGCAGGCGCAGAGTTATTGCCGATCACACCACAAGCCAAATTAACTCAAGCTAATGCACACGGTCAGCAGCCGACAGGCGGCAGCACAAGACGCGGCTCCACCTCTGGTAAGGAGGAGGAGGTCTCCCGCAGGGCACAACAAGTGACCGAGGCAGAAAGGCAGCCGCAATCAGGTCCGTTTGTCCGACCAGACATACTGTGCTTTGGACGGATTGGGTTACAGGTCACTGGTGGTGGCTGATGCAGCTCCACATACAATGCCAGTTCAAGTCCCAAAGGTGACCCAAGGTTAGTGGAAAGATCTTGAAGGTGACCATGCTCAATCTTTTCTTAACCGATTTTAGCACAGATGGATCTGCGGTGCCATCAATTCCTTTCCAACTAAATTCAACAGCTGACAAATTCAAAAACATTCCCACCTATTTTGCTTCTTTTTGAATCACCTTTTACTCTGACAAATAGTGAATTATTCTACAATTTAATTGAAAAAAAGTTTCACAAAAACTGAATATTGTAGATTAGCAAAGTGTATACATCACATATTGAAACGGCCCTATCCAAATTTAAGAAAACAATTAAAATTATAGCTGCTTCAGATCATGTTATAACAAGCCAATTTAAAAACATTTAAAGTTGGACTTCAAAATTAGCTAGAGTTTACATCAATCAATATCCTCATCAGCTGCCTCTACAGCCAACCAGACAAACCGACAACCAGACAACCACACAAACAGACAACCACACAAACAGACAACAGGACACAGTGATGAATGAACACATACAGATGGACTGATGAACAGAAACACAGATGAACAGGAATGAACAGATGAAATGACAGCTAAAAACAGATGCATAGAAAGATGGAAGAACTGATCAACTATCAGAACAGGACTGGCACTGATACTGTCTGTCTGTCTGCCTGTCTGTCTATCTCTCCATCTGCCTGTTTGTTCGTCTTCCTGTCTCTTTGTCCGTGAACAATAGTTCTTTTATTTGACCAACCACGTAATCTACAACTACTCATGCTACCAACATTCACTATACAGCGGACTGCTCTAGTAACTCCCTCCATCCTGGATTAGATTAGGAAAGTACAAGTTCTGACAAAACATAAAAGTGGAAACCCAGGAAGATTTTTCGGACCACACCTGCTGGTCAATGCTCCACACAACTTGGTGGACTACTTTCACTGCTCAGCTACACAACCGAAGCAGCGCACTATTCCTCAGCTTCACTATTCCTCAGCTTCACTATTCCTCGGCTTCACTATTCCTCGGCTTCACTATTCCTCAGCTTCACTATTCCTCAGCTTCACTATTCCTCAGCTTCACTATTCTTCAGCTTCACTATTCCTCAGCTTCACTATTCCTCAGCTTCGCTATTCCTCAGCTCCACTATTCCTCAGCTCCACTATTCCTCAGCTTCACTATTCCTCAGCTTCACTATTCCTCAGCTTCACTATTCCTCAGCTTCACTATTCCTCAGCTTCACTATTCCTCAGCTTCACTATTCCTCAGCTTCACTATTCCTCAGCTTCACTATTCCTCAGCTTCACTATTCTTCAGCTTCACTATTCCTCAGCTTCACTATTCCTCAGCTTCACTATTCTTCAGCTTCACTATTGCTCAGCTTCACTATTCCTCAGCTTCACTATTCTTCAGCTTCACTATTCCTCAGCTTCACTATTCCTCAGCTTCACTATTCCTCAGCTTCACTATTGCTCAGCTTCATCAAATGAGTGCAACAACTGACATGAGGACCAACGAAGGTGACTGGAAAGGCAGTAGCTCATTGGATGATGCTGAGCAGCAGTCAAAATGCTCAGTTGCCGTGACTTAATGTAGGCCAATCAAACTGGAGGAGCAAAGCAGGTGCCCCTGCCCCAACAGAACACCTTCTGAATCTGAATCGGGCAGCTGTAATGTTAGAGTCTTGGTCTGAGACTTTAACGGCTTTTATTCTGGATGCTTTCGAGTTTGTCAAGTCCTAATGATGTGACTGAGAGGGCATGATGGCAGAAAGGCACCAGCGAAAAGCAACAGTGCTTTTATGACATGCACTAATCAAGAATAATTCTGACAGACATGCAACCTTGGCTGTCTGAAAATCCATTTGGGATAACCAAAGGCACGAAAGCAACAACACAACCACTGGACAACATCCTCCTTCCCTTAAATGGACTCTAGTGCCATATACAAAGAGCAGACATTCCCATTCTGTATAAAAAATGGCACCGACAGCCCAGGTGTGAAAGGTATTATACTGTCCATCATTCATCAGACCCCCTTCAAGCAAACTAGATCACTTGGCTGTCATGGCTACCAGGCCTATCAAGATGACACGTTTCAATACGCCTCCTCAACACGACTTGCACTATGACCACAGGTCAAGATCAAACACAATTCCTGTAACAAGATTATAGGATGCATCAGATTGTACTCAACACATGCTACAGTTGTCAAAAAAATGATTCTGCTACACCAGTATTTTGCCAGAGGTGCTGAGTACGCATGCGAGCACCAGTATATATGTACATAAATATGCATTGTAAGTAATTATTTAAGTATGTATGACATGTAGCCGTATGTATGCAAGCACATATGTAACTGAACAATTCATCACCTCAGTAGTTCAAAGGACATAATGATTTCATTAAGAACAAGATCATCCCTCAGGAAATGAAGCACCAATCACTCAGAAAGTCCCAGGCACCAGTGTGCCCCGACTAGTGGTAACGTCTAGGACTGGACGCAGTGCACAGAGCTTTTGTTTCAACAAACATACAATAATAATAGACATCCAAGTCTCCTCCTCCAAACAACAACAACAAATCTTCACATCCTCATGATCACTGTAATTCACTACAGATGTTTCAACCATTAAAACCCAGTCAGCCATACATCTTTCCTACATAAAGCCGAAAAATCTAAGCCACTTCTCCACACTGAGTGTCATAGACTAGTTTTCGAAAGCCAAGAAACAATGTCACTGTCTGGAATGTCCGATAAGATTATTTTAACAAGCCTTAATGGCACCACAAGTCTCAACGACTGCAGACAACTGACTGCAGACAACGACATCTACGCTCCAGCGCAACAGCTACTGCCTCCCTGCTTCACAAATTCATCCACCTATTCATCAGTTTTACAGACCGATAACACAGCTCATTCTTCAACTTCAATTTGTAATTGACAAATCTAATCATCATTTCTTACACAAGCGGATCACAAGTTCAGCTTGTATTATATCTGCATTGGTCAATTTATAGAGAACATTTACAGAAGATGCTACTTGATCTAGCTCCTGAGTAGGCAATCTTGAAGGGGCGCTATATAAAACTCCTTTAATAATTATCTAGCACACTTGGTCTACAATACATTAAGTCAATTTTCAAGCATTTGTTTTTTTCCAGCATAAAAGTTGGACTGCGTGAAAATCAGCCGCAAGTCAATATTATTCAGATTCTGCTTTGCTTAATTGGTCTTTGCACTATCGAATATCCAACGTATCCATCACAACCATATCTGGCATCTAAAAAATAACTCTAAGCAACCGATGAACGGAGTCCTTATCAGAAGAGGTAAACGGCTTCACTATCTTTCCAGACTCTGCACAAAGCCAATGCTTTGGCAAATGAACTGATCTCAGTATCTGGAGGTGACCGATCAATCACACCGCACAGACCAACTCTGGAAATTGTAAAACGCACTGATACAAGGGCCACATCATAATGAACGTGCAGCAACTACGTGTACCGCAGCGTCATTATAGCTCACCCTACTGAACCCGTATCATGTCTCATGTTATAGCGAAAAGGTTCTACTTCACGGCTAAAAGAACATTCAGGATTAATTCTTGTTTATATCAGAGTTCGTGGAATAATGAAGTTGTTATAAGGACGTTTGGGTAGGGCAAGTGTTCTCTAATAGGTACACTCGTACAGCACATGATCCGACTGAAGCACTTTAACTTAAAAACGAAACACTAGAGTAGGCGGGAGGCCAGCATACCCCATCCCACACACACAGCATCAGCTTCCGTGCTGTTAGGGCAAATTGTTATGAAATTCATCTGATAAGGTGCTTGGCAAAATGAAAACGTATAATGAAAAGTCTGAGACTGAAGTGATACCCAATCTCAGCTGCAATCGGCCCTCACCAGACTTTGCAAGCAGACTGATTACGGGACACTGTGGAGAAAACAGTTTGTTTGAACTCCCTGTGGGCCACCTGATTGAAAATGTAGGTCAGACAGTGTGATTAGAGCATCCATGGCAATCGGGTTAAGCTCCTAACAGAAACAAACTTAACACTGTGACTGACTCAAATCCTGGTGGTGGTTGCCAACATGAATACTCCTCCTCCCGTCCGTGGGACAGACTTTATCATACATAATGATTAATATTGGCTTTGAGCAATAACAACCATCCATTTAATGTGATGGAGGGAGTAATACTACTCTGGGGCTGACTTCATTCCCAAGGGATCAGGCTAAACGAGATGAAAACTGAAAGTCTGCAGAGTACAATGGTTTGTTAAGATACATTGTCTGCAAACCCTACATGTATATCAACCAATGTCATCCGACATACCAGCACAGTTGGCTCTTCACTTCAGACTTAGCTTAGTGAGGAGAGCAGGTTCAAAGTCCAGTCATCTCAAGTGCATCATTCTATACGAGCAGACATCCTCTCCAGAATTCTTCAACTGAGATTAAGAATTTGTTAAGTGTCATCACCCGTTACCAGCTTGACCCCATCCAACACTCCACACGCTACTCATAACCACTGAGATAACTCACAAATTAAAGAATTGAGAGTGATTTATATATCGAAATTCATTTCTAAAGACTTTTTCAATCATAAATCCATTTCTTAGCATAATTCCTTCACAGCCAAATTACACACTTTTAGTTAACTGCAGCAACTCCTCCATCTGATCAGTCAGTCAGTTTCTCCATTGTCTTCCTCCATTGTCTTCCGTGTATCAGTCTTTCCACAGTCTGCCCCAAATGAACCAAATAAAGGTAACAAATACAGTAAAAATTTCATACTCAAACTTAGAAGAGGACTGATTGATTGACTGGGTTTCACAGAAATGGCCAGTCTAACTTATAGTAAAACAGTTAAGGAGTTGATAAATAATAATTAAAATGTTCAAAAGCATAAATCTCAGGATCTCAGGATCAACTTGGAAGAGGAAGATAAAGATACTCTAGACACTGGAGGAAGACTTTTAACAGTACTTCCACTATGTTTAAGGTTCTACAGATGTCATACTCTAATTAAAAGCAATCAATCATTCTGAAATCTAATCGGCCAGTATTAGACCCAGACAAAAACGTCAATTTAACAGTAGTAACTGGATGCAAGTTCCCTCTCATAACCAAGCACAATGGTGTCGGCCATACAAGTCCTGCACAAAGTTTCTTGTGCAATTATTATATTACAGAAGTCAGTGAAGTCTACTGACCCATCTCTCTAGGTCCAGTGATCAGTGCTGCAGCCCATGATTCACACTGAGCACATACATGTAGTTGGCAACTTCTGTCTGCCCACATCTGACTTCAAAACATCTTGCAAAACAAGGTTTTATAATTGCCCGTATAATTCTTATCTAAAACCACTCTAATCAATCCCTTAATACAAACAAATACTGTACAAACATCCAATCAGTTCTGATAATACTAGGACTGTTTTTTTCTAACCAGACTAAGTAGGCTTTACAAGAGCTCTCCACCCATAAACAAATACTGGCATAATAGACATTCTCTATGTCCCTTCCAACTTATTAAACTCTAGTCTAATAAATAATACAGACATCCACATACATACATACAGCTTGTCCATTATGGGAAGGGAGTTCCCTTTTTCCATATGCCATAAAATCTTTGTACTGGTAGATCTGCTCCACATAATTCACCTGCGCAACCATGGGGTTAGATATATTGGGTAAGAGGACATTTACAAATCCTGAGTTAAGATAGCACACACTGACCGGTGATGTGGCTTCAGAACAAAGATCAGTCAGTACTTCCCCAAATCCCATTTTCCCAATCACACCAAGTCACACGATGTTGCCACATGGTGGAAGCAATAACATACACACTCACGCGCACACACACACACACGCAGCTGGTCACTCCCCTGAACAAATAAATATGATCTTGCTGGCGGCACATCCGGTTCCAAAAGTAGATTCCTATGCAAAATATCTCTAAATTCACAACATGTTTGGGAACGAACGGCTTTGAATCTCAGAAAAATATACAATCATCTGAATCCGGTTGCCGCCAATTTTAGTTCAGATGAACTGTATATTTTCTCAGAGATTCAAAGCCGTTTGTTCCCAAACATGTTGTGAATTTAGAGACATTTCGCATAGGAATCTACTGCTGTGTCTATCGAGTCAACTGTGTGAATTTTTATGGTTTTTGGATGATTTTGTTCAAGCCTACGATCATCATTGCATGCACATTGCCATATTTTTGGATAAACTAACAACGAGCGGTCCGGGATTTCCAGACCCTTCACCTGTTTAAGCCTGCATGACTGATCAGTCAATATTCTAGCCACACACCCATTGTGGCCAAGAATCTCAAGGCATCACTGTTGGCGAGATTCTTCTTATCTCGGACACCATACTTAGAATTCGTCATCTTTGGGAGCATCAATCAGCGTCCAAGAAACATTTTAGTTCTTCATACTGCTTACCATCATAAAGCAAGCGCCCGAAGCGCTTATAATAGCCGCTGTAGGCAAGCCATTTCAGGTTGTTCCTGAACGACTACAACTCTTAACTAAATCAATAGTCTATTTTGCAAAACACGAGTTTTTGTCTAACATTAACACTTTGCATGCCAGATATATTTAGCCCTTGTTCTGACTCCAGCCAGGAATGTTTTGAGACTTTGGTCCATTTAATCTTTTACGATAAAAAGTTATATCTCATCAACCACAGAAGATGGAGCTAAAGTGTAAACATCAATATGTTTAGAAATGAATTTTAAACAAGTCTAGTGTTTCTTCAATGAAGACAAAGTTTGGTATATGATTTTTTGGTAATCCGCAGTCAGACAAAGCATTAATTTTAAAAGATTTCACTCATGTATGGGTAGCAGGACCAGCAGTTGGTCTTGTTGGACAATATACCAAACTTCGTCTTCGTTCGCCATTGCGACCATAATTGCAAATGATTTTCACACGCGCACACACATTTACACTAATATAAAATTTAATCACATAAACTGGGTAACTGCAAGAGATTTATAAGTGTTCATGAATAATGAAAAACAACTTCTAACAGAGGGCAATCATACGAGCCAAGAAAGTAATGGGCCGAGTCAGAGATCAGACAGTACAAAGGGACTAATGGCATCATACATATTATATGCCTGGAACTTCTTTTCAACTCTCCGTTCACTTGTATAAGACAGATTATGAATTAATTTTTATATCACGGCTGAATATACATAACAATATAAAGAAAAGCTGCACTGAAACGATTCACAGCGAGACCAAAACCAGATTTACGTGCATAACATTTGCAACAAACGCCCAAGAGTAAAAAAAACAATGCAAAGAAATGCAAACAGAACACAGAATAAACACACAACATGTTCAATTGTTCACGAACAAAAAAATAATTAGACTTAGGCCGAGTACTATAACACAGACATGCTGTAAACACAGCTAGCAAAATGCAGTGACACAGTTAGGTAACCAGAAACACTGTACACAACACACGTGCTACACCATTACTCTTTCGGACTGAAGAAAACACACGCTTGAAGTTTTATCAAATTTAACTTTCAATCCAAAACCTAAATAGAAAAATCGCATTAGCTGCATGTGAAACTTAAGACCTGCTGTCCAAGGATGAGACCAGAATCACAGTCGATGTCCATCGAGGGATCAAAATGTCGGAGTCCATCATCAAACACTAACTCATTTGCACAGAGCTATCAGATAAAAGTCAAGCAAGATCTAACGCAATCAGCCAAAAGCGCTCCTCTCCATTCGATCAGTTCACGGTGCCAGACACAGCAGCGGCCTCCCTCTCCCTCGCCCGCAACTGACCACACGCTGCCCTGGCTCCCCACCCTACCCACTTGCTCGACCAGTGGCATCAAAGTCAGATTCAATTGTCTTCAAGAAGCCAACTAATACACTCTGTGCCGCCGACGACGACAAAGCAACCAGCAGAAGCAACCGGTGTTTGCTCCTCAAACAAAAGCTACAGACTAAATCGAGCTCGTAATTACGTTACCTAAGAAATGCTCCACCATTACTCTCCAGAAAACTAGTTTTCTAAGTGCATCCACAAAAGCAGGCAACTAGCACGCTGAATGACTGCCTCCAAGTATCAGCAGAAGAGGAGCAGGCAAGTAGACAGACAAACACAGAGGCAGAACAACAAACAGATACACAGGCAGACTAACAGACAGTAGTGTTGCAAAGTTAAACATATTACACACACATATACACACTAAAGAAACAATCTCCAAAATAAACTAATCTCATTGAGGTCTCTGTATATACAATACATTGATACATACACCGTGTCACCTATACAGCACAGGCATGTGTGACTGTGTATGTATATATATATATATATATATATATCATTACGTATGTATGTATATATATATATGCATGTATCATTATGTATGTATGTATGTATGTATATATGTATGTGCGACTGCTTGACTCTCAGCTTGACCAATCCATTTACTCTGCCTATTTTGTTTGCTCCCATGCATTATCTGCATTCTTAACTACATTCTTAGCATACTTCAGTACTAATTCTACCTGCCACTGCATTAATATCACATGGGACTATTATATTATAATCACTGGACATTACAATTATTCCTCCATCGCGGTTATTGAACCATGTTGCTGGACCGCTCACTAATTAAAGAATATTGCTCTGTTACCATATGCATTAAATTTCATTACTGTACTTAAATATAGTACATGCACCTATTTTACTGTGCTAGTACTACTACCATGCTGTATTTATGTTTCCAGAAACTCCATAATAACAAGTCGAGGTTTGCTGAAGAGGTATGCCACCTGGCTTTGCAGACTTGAGAATTTGGCAAGCTAACAAAAATTACCAGAACATGAATTTTTAACACTTGATCAGTTCCATCCTTTGCAGTCTCTAGGAATGGCAACAATAATCTGCCCCCCTCCCCGCCCCAATATCACACAGCAAGACTGATTCTGAAATGCACTGCTGGGCTGGATGACAGAGGCAGCCATGGAAGCAGAGAATTGCCAATATCAATATTTAGGAAGATATGCTTCAATGACCAGAGTCTAAAAAAAGACACTTAAGTCAATTCTTCACAAGGGAAAGCCACATAGGGATGTTCTGTTAATGGAAAAAGCAACTCCAGGTATGGCATAAGCAGCAGGCGTTTTGACAGTCCCTCTGGACAACAAATTACGTAGAGCTGCAAACCACTGCGGCTTTATATATCAGTGTCATACCAATCATATTTGAAAGTTTAAAAGCATTCAGTTCGTACAATTCCTGTGAATCCCTGCCTGCATCCCATTACACCTATGCATTATAATGATTTCCTGGTAACTCGGTAAGTCTGGCCTTCCAGTTGTCCATTTATGTGCACTTGTCTTGGCTCCATCATACCTTAAGGATTTCTGCATTTCAGTCTCCTTGGTCTCGGGTCGTGGCACCCTTTGGTCGGCTGCCCATGGACTCCTGACTGTCCTTTGTATGCACACTGCTAGAGTTAAGCCCAGAAGCTTTGCCTATGTTGGGCCCACCAACTGGAATTGCCTGTCTTGAGAGCTGTGGCTCGAGCTCCTCAGTTCGTCCCTTCCACTGTTTCGCAAGCGCCTGGAGTCTGTATTATTCGACAGTAATGTCACTGGTCTGGTTTGGTTACGGAGCGCCACTGGTGAGTTTATTCTTGAAGTGGTGCTTTATAAATGTCAGATTACAATTACAAATTCAATCCAAGAATTATCCGTGATTGTGCACGTAATGTTGCCATTACCAAAGGCCAGACTGTGAATCTCCATGACGAAGTTGGAAGCTCCTACCCCTGGTAAGATAAACTGGGTCACTCAGTCTCTGTGTGTTGAATAATAAGATTGACCTCTCCTAGCTACCACTCATCCAAGCTAACAGCAGCAGCAGCAGCCGTAGCTCAGCCTCTTCCAATTGATGCACTTTATGCCACTGGCCTGTCTGTCGGTCTCTCTCAAAGGTCTATCGGATTCTCCGTGTTGAGCTCAGTGCACCCTCCTCCCCCACTCCTCACAGTTCATAAAAAACAGCCACACCAAAGAGAACGTAGACAAGCCAGATCTGAAACAATTGACCCACCCATGCAGAACAACACAGAGACCTTGTATTAGACTATTTTTAGATCTTTACGTACAAATTCTACATTAGACCGTAAGTCCGGATCATGAAAATGACCAGAACTCAGGCAACCTCAGCAAATGCCCACACAGATCGAAATAATAAAACAAACATTAAACTAATCAAATTATGTTCAGAAACAGTCATATATCAAGCCATTTAGTATTCATTTCTAACTGTTGTTATTAACACAAATTCAGGCAAATAGATAGAGTTGTTGGTACTATCAAATATAGTTCAGGATATGCGCTTATCAGTGAGCACACATTTCTCAGTCACTTACTGTCCGTATTCTAAATTGGGCTCAAAATCAGTGAGCAAACATTTCTCAGTCACACACTGTCTGTATGTCCAAATTAGACTCAAAAGCCATGGTGACTCTTTTCATTCTTTATTCTCATAGTTTGATATAAACTATTGCTTCGTGATAAAACGTGATCATTTTCAAGTATTCCCCAACAAATTTTGGCATTATGTCCACAATTCTGTCCAATTTTCTGAACATTTACATGTATTACTTACACTGAATTCATATTGCCAAAAAAATCTTTCCTGCAACTTTCAGATAGAGGGACCGGACCGTAAGCTGACGAGTTGAAAGACTGACAAAAGAGATGGACACCAGAGACACCCGTCAAGTGAACTTTATAAGTCTAGACCCTTAAGGTTCATCAAGATGTCTATAGAACCTAGAAGAGTACTTTGATAACACTCTTTGACAGGCAGTTGGAAGACCTGACTTCGCGGCGTCCAAGACAGTCATTCTGCAGAGCCTTAGATCCAGCCAGACAGCCAGAGTTGTAGCTGAACTGTTTGATAGGCTTTCAACAAATGTTCAACTGTCCAGACCACTTAACTGCTTCATTCCACAGCTTCCAGGCATTCACATCTTCTTCTGCATCCTAAAACTTCTCTGACAAGCGAAAATGGTTTCACTGTTCGTATGCCTGGATGTGTCAGCCTCTGTAGTTGTGTGTGTGTGTGTGTGTGTGTGTCTGTACGTGCATTGCGTCGCTGTATCAGTGGAATGGTCCATCAGTCTGCCTGTCTGTCTGTCCTGCTTCACCAATTCCAGTTCCTTAAGAACTCCTAAATCATTGCATGATATATTATATGGCCCAATCTCTAAAGAGAGGTGATATAACTTCGAACGCAAGCCATCACTAGTATCTGTGCAAGACCTGAAAGAGTACTTAGAGTACTTAGAGTTTTAATAGAATGTCAATAAAACAGCTGTAAATACGTAGAGGCAAATATAGTCTAGGCAATAATCCCCAAGGCATCAATTGACACTGGAAGCCATTGTCCTTGCAATTCTATTGCCCTGTGCAGCAGTGTCTTTCACTGTCTTAAGCCATGCGACAATGCACTGTTATTCTCAAGTGCCCTATCTGGGTCATCAAATGCCTTCTGATACCTTCTGACCTGGAAAAACTCAGTCGGGTTAGAAACAAATCTTGCAGAAAAAAAGAGAAACCTAGAAACAAAACAGCAGCAACCGATACAAAACAAAAGAACTGGCGACAACTTAAAACGACCTTGAGATTATTGTCTGTAACCTTAGTTGTCCTGTAAATCCGCTATTCTCATTATGCAACTGCTATTCAGTCTGGGTGTTGTTCTGTGTTTCTCTTATGCACATAGTAAGCGAAAACATGGAACTCATTTAAAGCAGCTACATGCACCAGGATCTACAGTCACTGTCATCAACTCCTACGATGTTTAGCGGGTCTGCCTGCAGCCTTGCAACAGGAATTTTAAAGTATGACCAGCAACTACACAGCGTACACCGGTCAGACTAATGCTGACTGATCTACATCCCAGATCAGCCAACCAGCCACTGTCATTCCACAGAAAATCCTATCAGCTAATTGCAGAACAAGTGAAAATAGCCGAGAGCTATTGTGTTGTAGCCAAAAACCATTCATTAAGCTAACACAATACTTTCTGACCTTTAATCTGAAATGGAAAAAAATCTAATGCTTTTCCGATTTTCTTTGGCATCATGACTTTTATCAGTTACCATTTGTTGGCTGTTTAGTATGCCAGATGGTTGCACCTCTGGGTATCTACATAGAAGGATAAGGCAAGGGTCAAACAGTCCTTCACTGCCCGTGGCTGCTCGCCCTTACTTGCAGCATCCTTCATTTAGCAGAGAAGTGTGACATCAACCACACAGCTTTTTAGAACTACATTTACATATATTTAATAAAGAATGAGTCACTTGTTATTAGCAGCTCTTAAATAATAGTACAATTTCCCTTCCATTGGCTGTTTCTGAGGCTGTCTTGCTTTTACTTGAGAGCTGAGAGCAAGCAAGGATTGATGCACAATTCGGTATTACCATGGTGCCATAGAATTAACACATTTGACACAGTGTCAAAGTACGATGCAAAAACAACAAGCAGAGAAAACACAGATCTACACAGGAAAGACTAAACTGAAAACAACTTAAAAAATTAGAAAGTAATAAAATGGATTTCTTCCGGTGCAATGAAAAGTTGGACACTCGATATGGCAGATCAGTAAGGCTCAAAGAAACTTGCTTTGCCCTCATCATCATTATCATCATTATCGTCGTCGTCATCATCATCATCATCATATTGGAGTATAAAGTACAAATGAGAAGAAAATATCAGTACTGGAGGATGGTGTTGGAATTAGGTCTAACAGATCCATCAAAAATAATCTTGATTATCCCATGGGTCAAGGAAAAGACTTTTCTGGGAATGGTTTCCTGTTTTCAGAATAACAAGACATTAAGTTTATCTAATGCTTTAATTTATTTACCACATATATTTGCTTAGCCCAAATTATATGGCTCAAAAGTGCATATATAGCCTAGCTGAGAAGTGACCAAACACAACACTCCACTGTCCTCTGCCTCTCTGGCTCTCTCTGTCTCTGTCTCTCTGAACATCCGCTTCTCTGCTTCTGTTTATTCATCCTCCAGTCTATCATTCTTTCACTTTTGCTGATGTGTCTATACGCTTAACAGTCTACCTACCTGGCTACATCTGTTTGTCTATAGGCCTACAAGTATATTTACCTTTCTATATATCTGCCCTGGTACGTTTGACCTTTAGCGCAGACTAGGGTCATTGGAACTAATACCACACCAAGGAATTGCATGAAACTAACAGGCAGAGCCAGTTAAAAAAACTTGTAAGAATTTTCTTCGGAGCAACAGACCAACTCTTAAACCGAGGATTTCAATGAAAAAATTAACACAGCCACTGTTGCCGCTGGTGTTATGTAAGGGTTGGTGGATTTCAAAGAAACCTAAATATGCTCAGAGTAGCCTGTTTCCCTTAAATCCAGATGTTGTCAAGATAGGAACCAGCATTGGACACAAGGGCTGATGGCAACTGACAATGAAGAACTAATTTATGGCCTGGTATACAACTGGTATATTAACCAAGGAGGCCTGGTGCACAATTAGGAACTTCTGACACCAACAGCCTCAGTCAGATTGAAGAATAAGAGCAGTCCCCTAAGATAGCCCTGAGGCAGTTATGGGTATGAAGTGTTGTGACTTAATTTTCTTAGCCTCAGCCACAGACCCCTCAGTAACCTTTATAGGAGCCCATGTCTCAGCATATGATGGTGGGTGGCCAGTCCTCTCTCCAATGTATATGGTCAGCATACTCATCATAACTGAGTTGGCTATGGGGTACAGGTGGAGCAGAAATCTTGAACCAAATTTCTGTCCTGGCAAACAATTTGAACAGTGGGGATTTGAACCCCTGACCTCTCAGTTGACAGTCCAGCAGGCTAATCACTACACTATTAAGCACAGAAGCAGCTAATAACTAAGAGTCCCAAAGACACTCCTCAAACCATCTGGCTAATGCTTCATTCACTATTAATAAAAGACATGCAATACTAATGGTATACCGTTTTCCACAGTTCTTTCATTGACAGCTTACATCTGAACTGACCAGCAATGAATTACAAGGTCGGTAAATGGCAAAGCAAAACAACTTGTCATTCAAATATCGGATATCAAGAACATGCAATATTAGAAAATGCTGGAAACTAAACTGCTCTGGAAAATTTTACAGTAAACAGAGCTATCAAGACAGTCAGAACATTATGTCCTTAATAATGAAAAAATGACAAGACTGGTAATTTCTAAATGTATACGTAATAAAGCATATCCAGTTCAAAGAACCGCTTAGAAAAGCAAAGCTGACTTGATACTGAGACCAGAGACAAGGATTTCTAACACTGATCCACTCACTCCTTGTTGTCTCAGTGCGGGAGCTAATTAATCGAAGTTAATTACTGACCTACAGTCCTCACTAAACCCAGTCAGAATCTTTCTACTCAGTGACCTCAGTCAAGAAGATTGGTTGGTAACAGCAACATCAGCATATATAGCTTACTGCTATTTCAAAGAAAAGTGCCAGTGTTCTGGTTAAAATCTCAAGTGACTATTCGATGAACTTTGGCACAGCCTATTATTCATTTGTGCTTTTGTCAGAAACTCGTCTTTATAGAGCACAAGACGGCCACAGAATCTACACGGATTGATGAAGTCGGTTGCCACATATGGTCCAGCAGTGGTATTGTCCGCTGACAGCAGCTCAAAGGAGATAATGCAGTCAGCTGCCACCAACACAGCAGGTCCCTTGTCTACTCAGCTGTGGTCGCCTTCAAGCAGAGAACGTCTCACCCACCAAGTCCATGCAGAAATCTAATTTAGGCTTTTCTGCCAAACATGCAAATTGCCATTTGATCTGCGCTCACCACCAGTCAATGAAGATTTATTTATCAATTTTCGCCGATTTCATCACAATTCCCAGTAACTAAATCCCAAACATCAGATCGACAGATTGCTGTGCGCCAGTCGATAAGAATAAATGATCCACCATCAACTGGTATCAACACTGGAATGAAAATAACAACTAGGATTCGAACTGTCAACATAGGAACGAAACTAATAAGCAGGATTAGGCCAGGTAATGGAAGACTCTGCAGAAAGTGTAACTGCAGTGAATACGATAAACTAAAATCGACATGACATGAATGGATACAATAATAACATGCCTAGTACATGGATCATAAGGGTATCTAACTAAGAGTTGCAAAGTAAAAAAATTCATTTATTGAAAAAAAATGAGTTGCAAAACATAGAAAGGAAAAGACCAAAATTAAATATCTCACTACTCAATGGGCTAAACCTTTATACACAAGTGCATGCACCAAGTTTTCTAGCTCTTGTACCATGCTTCTACAAGACTCCCTTGAACAAATGTGGAGAAAGTTTAACAGTACTTAGGAAATGGATAGAGTGCTGAAAATGAGAATTTCATGATTCATATTCAGATGCGAACCTCAGGCAAAACTCTCTCAAACAAATCTTGATTGAAGAGATTTGTAAAGAGTAAAGAACAGGAGATACCTGGATACTTGAAGAAACTGTAAGAGTTTGACCATTGTCTTAAGGGCACTTCAACCTTAATCAAAAGCCCATTGTTTAGTTTACAGAACAAACACCAGATGAGCTACCACAAAATCTTAATTTTGATAAGTGAATCTGACGTTACAAGTCCAAAGTGGTTGTTTTAAAACTCAATACAATCCACCTGTTAAGTCAGTACTAGTCTGTCTGATGGTGGTATTCTGTTTTTATTAGACAGCATTAGCTTAGCTTTTAAGCAAACAATGAATACCAAACATTATACAGAAATGCTGAAAGGTTGGGTACAAATAAGGTCATGCCTAAGTTAAACTAGGTAAAAGGCAAAACCGAAATGGTTCCAAATGTCAAACACTCAACTCGCTCAATCCTGCTCCTCCACAAAGGAATGCCAAACTTTAAAGATCTTTTGTTAGCTCTCAAACTTCACAGACTGTCATGAAAGTTGAACTCAGAGAGACACACAATCGGATGCAAAGAAACAAAGAGAAGCAGAGAGAAAGACGAACAAACTGACCGAAATTTGACTCGGCAAATGACAACTAAAACAACTCAAACTATCAACTTCACACACAGAAAGCGATCTGAAAAACAAAGAAATCTGAATCGACAACAGAGAAACGCCGCCTGAGCACACAGATCGAATGCCAACAATGCATTCACAGACAGGAAGTTATGTCCCGCCTTGTCTTCCGCGGCATTTGATGGCATACAAATGAAGCCAGAGTTCAGCCATCTCCATTTCCCGACTCCTGGCCACCATCTCCTACGTGCCTTTCGAAAATGGTGGGGCAGCCGATCTGAAGTAACCCTAAAGCGGCAGTTCCCATTATTTGGAGCATCCTAATTACAACTCCATGTGACAGAGGCACTTGTCGTAGCAGGACATGATTTGTTTAAAGATGATACCAACCGATCTTCACCAGCCATAACATCAGATACGTCGCTGCTTTCAAATCAATAACATTATCGATCAAACGCACTAAATCGGACAAGTTCTAGAATACAGAAGCACAGTTGTAGAAATACAACATGCAACTATGCAATCCAACTATGCAACAACGTATTTATGACATGCTTAGGGGTGTCGATCACCTTGGAAATTCCATATTGGAAGCAATTCCGTTCAGCCGAATAGCAGCGCTCCACTGAACATAATTATAACATCTGTCATGCAGCAAATCTAACTGGAAATGTGCCACGAACGTGAACTTTAACCAACTGACCATGAACGCAGCATCTAAGCGGTTGCTAAACATGACCGCGAAGGTGACCAGCATCAACATAAATCGCTCTTCAGTATAACCCAAAACTAAGATGCTTATTAATAATACCAATGCAAGACGATGACATTTACTACATAGGTGACATGTTTATTATTAGTTCTTTGTTGCAGGCAAATTTGTTGCTTATGTCAGCGTAGTCCAAGCGAGCTTAAGGGAGTTGGCATGCACTTTATTCACTGCTCATCAGGTAATGTGAGAGACATGTTATGTCTTGTTGCCGGTTTGATACAAAGGCCTATTAGGACAACAACATGAGCAACTCGGACAGCAAGAACTGTTTATTGGCATTATAAAATCTTGTTTATAAACATCTCCAAGAAAACAAGAATAACAGTTGAATATGCCAAACATTTACATGTAAATGGTACCAAAGTGTACTAGGCATTAGTACACACAGTTTCTGTCACAGCCCACACAAACACCACATAGCATGTTCTATATATATAGCAGCTTGATCAAAAGAACAAGAAATGAACATGCAACATCTTCACAAGTAAATTGTACCAAAGTGCACACAGTATTAGTAACAAGTACAATAACATGAAAGGCAACAATGAAGATCTACTGCAAAAGAACACGATGTGTACCAGTCAGCATGACGACTGAAGTCATAGACCCCATAGATTCCTGCAAACTAAACTAAAGTGAAACAAACTAACAACCATAAAACCAAATAACGAGAAAAGGATAACTCTAGATATAAAGTACTACAATTTGTAACTTAAATTCAGTGAAATTGTTACTTGTATTGTGGAAACTGAAACATAATAAATATAATCAGCACAACTGAGAACTAGGACCACAGCGACACTTCTGAAACACCACAAGACAGACTATAACTGTCTCAGAGCAGTCTGTTGACCATTGTATTGTATGTATTGTATTGTATTTCAAAACTTATAAAGCGCCTCTACCCAGTGCCCACCAATCAGAGGCGCTCCCAGTGCAAAAGTCCTCGGGAATAAAGGCGAATTTTAACGAAAAGCTGTGGCAGGACCAACAGATAGTACTACAGCCCGGACCTAAGGAGGAAGCTGATTCCACAGTGAAGGGTCAGTACTAACAAAGCATACCACAAACATACCACCAGTCTAAAACTGCTAAAGCTCCACTAAAGCAGCTCCAAGCAACAGTAGTTCAGAAAGCCAGTCTGCCTAAAACAGCTACTCCCAAATGGCTACTGCATGTCTTGGGCATCAACCTGCTCTGTGACACTTATCTGCAACTGGTCAAATTCAATTTTCATAAAACCTCTTACTTATCCTAACAGTGCCAAGCTTTTCAGGCTGCAAAAACTGGCCAAAGCCAAAATGCCACCTGAACACCACCAGCCCCTTAGATGTCACCTTGACTCCGATAAGGCTTGAGACATTTCGATCTCACTGCATCAGTAACCAAAGCTCTTAAATTTCAAGTCGCAGTCATTTCCTTCACAACACATTTACAGCCTCGTTGTGCAACACAAATGATACTTCAAAAATTCACCTATTGAAGCAACTCAAACACACACACACAAATGCACACACACTTAAAAACAAATCCATACATGCAGGCATTCTTGTACAAGTTGTTCAAAGTCATACATGTAGAAGTCTAGCTCGTATAAAATAAGTGTGACCTTTGTGAAGGGCAACATTTCACTTAACCCAAGCACAATACACTTTCACAAGACACGACCAAAAACTGAACTCAGCGAAGGCAAATAATTAAATCACAACCATTAATCAAACTATATATAAGTCCTGAAAGTCTAATTATTACATCGACTGACTTAAAACATTTTCGTCAGTCAATAAATGCTCCAATTTTTTTACTTAATCACATAGCAAATCATGCAGCTATAAAGATTCACAGAGTGACACAGTTGTGTGGCTAATGGATACTGATGCAGTCTTTAAAAAACTTTATCTCAGGTTAATTTGTGGGGCTCAGAAAACCACATACTGTTGAAAGAGAGGTAACTGCAGCCCAAAGCTACCACCCAGCTACTGGTGTCTGCTTGTATTGTCTGCTAAAGATCTTGTCCTACAAAATATGCATCTTTAAGTAGTAGCCTGTTGGTTAAGGAAAAACATCAGTAACAAGTAAAGTCAATGTCCTCTTCTAAAGGGCGAGTTCAAAATGCTGTGCACTGCAAACGCTCAGTTAAATAGATCATCCAGCAACACAGCCCTGGCCTCACTTCCTTGCCTCAACCAATCTAATAACTATTGCACATCAAATTGCAGCACCATTATAATAATAATATTTATTCTTTAATTAAGCGCCTGCAAACGCACTGCGCTGTACATGTACATGTTATGCGATAAATCTTAACTACTAACAGAACAGACAGCCTGCAATACACGGCGCAAATTGCAGCCTACAAAGCATGTCCGCCTATGGGACTCGATCTCTGTACCTCTCGCACTCTACGCCAGATGTTATCCAATGCGCTATCATTCAATTTGAATGCACAATGTGCTCTTGGCAAAAGACGCAACAAAATCTAGCCAATAAGACGCGCTAGTGTCGAGAAACTAAGTGGCCATTGGCAAAGAGATTATAGCTGGCTGCACATAAACTATCTGTCAAGCCTTTCTTTTATATGAAAAAGTATTCTATAATCGTTTACTGACTCAACTCGCATGAACATAGGTTCCACGCTATCGATGATTTAGGGGCCAATAACAACGCTGTGTTCACGTTTGTTCTGTAGAGTGTCGAAGGGACTGAATCGTAATCGTAAACTCCACATTTCTAAAGCGCTATTCTAAAGATAAGCACAGGGCACTAGCTTATTCACAAGTGCTGCGTCGTATCAGAAGGGTTGTCCAGAGATCGCAGTCCAGTGGAGGTCCGAGTCTAATTGCCAGAGATACCAGATGCTATTTTTTGTTTAGTAAAGGCATAATAATTACTATTCAAAATGAACTGGCAAATTTGTTTTATCATCGATGTCATTTATCGAAGGATGACTCTGACAAACATACACGATTTTGGCAGTTACACATACAATCAATTTGTAGCTGATTCAAACCACAACCATTTCCTTATTGACTCAAACCATCTAACAACAAAACAGTTACTGACCCAAACAAATTACTGGTACCACTTTCCAAGTAGTTAGTTTGAGTCAACCAATTTCCCCATGGAACTCCATCACGAACAGTGACACATGAAGTAATCAAACCAAGTCACATTTACATGTCATAAATGTCCACAGCTAAAACCCAGTGCTCACTTGCTTTTTTGTTGTACTTTTGTTTAATAGCCATCAACTCAATAAAGACATTTATTTTTTATATATATATAGCTGTATCTTCTTCAAATACAGGAGAATTTGCGGTAAAACGTCAGTGCTCTTGCAAGATTGATTATTTTTGGTTTATTGATTGAGATACAAGATTGTTGATTGTTGAATCTGCTTCATGCATCAGATGCCATCACAGAGTCAACGCAATCGAACTACTGAGTAAACTGCAGACTTCTTTCTGTTCTACTCGTTCAGCATAACATGTAAAAACAACTCACATGAAACTCTCCAGAACTTCCTTTAAAAACTCAGATACAAGTCCCCACACAAGAAGTGATCACAGTGATGGCAACTTAATTTTCTCAACCTCAGTAGATGGTTGTATGCATATAGCCACCTCAACGTCTTATCTCTCATCAAGGACAGACCCAATGTGCTCATTTATAATGGCGTTCTTTGAAAGACATTAGCAAAAGGAAAATGTTGGACCATCTTTCTGTGTTGGCAGATATCAAATCATTGCCTTCTACATGTCAGACCTTACACAGTAACCACTATGTAACTGCAGGGCTTACAAAATAAAGAAATGCTCAAAAACAAACTGGCATAACCCTACTAGAAAATCACAATCTTCTGCTGTTTAAACACCAGATAAGCTTCACACCAGAGAGGGCCATGGGAATTATGTCTTGTGACATGTGTCACAGCTTCCCACCTAGAATGTCTGAACCACTATGCTGCATATGACTGCACTGATGATATACTGGTTGACAGATTTTGAGTTCTAATTCATAATCTGAGCACCAAATCTCTTTTACGACCAACGACCCCCAGAAGGTCATAAAGGCAATGTTTATATATTCTCACGGAACCAATTCTTTTGATTACATTCAACTGGTAGGATCAGACATTTAACGAAATACAATGAAATCCATTGTTAATGAAATACTAATAAAATAAACTGGCTGAACTGAACATAAAAACATACACATAACTGCAGACACACAGACACAGACTTGAGTATACACCAACTGTGTACATAGCTACACATGTTTGTAATGGTGCTTTAAACGAATGCAAAAAAGTGTAAATGCATGAGGACTTCAGCAGACAGAGGGCTGAGACATCATATTAAACACAAAACTGTAACTGAACGGTTTATTTACCTATGTTATACATGACAAATGTGTTCACAAAGACGACTGAGAATGTCTAAACACAAAGCCAGCTGATGAAATAGACCACGTCAGAGGTTTTCATTATAATGTGGCTACCACACGACTGCAACAGAGGACGAGTCCAACTCAGACAAGAATTAATATGTTAGACGTTGCTACAAGCAACGTGAATAGAAAAGTGGTGCCCAGCTCTTCACTTCTGATGACTGAACTAAACACTCAGTTGTTGCCTCCGATGAAACCAATTTTCTATAGAATGACAAAACGTGAGCAGTATAAAATATGCATAACAGACCAACACTTGTAAGTACAAAATGCCATCACGACACAGCCAGTTACAAGCAACCAACTCAAGGCCAATAACAAACTGAAAGGCAAACCAATAAGTCCACACGGTATGGCCAAACAGTTGAGACAGCTCTATATCAGCAGAGAAAAACGTGGCTGAGCACTGTAAGTCATAAGGATAGAAGATAAATTTTTTAAACAGCACATATCTGACAAACACTGACAACGTTTTTAGTCGTTAAATTTAGTGCAGGGTTTGTTACAAATTGGTGAAACAGGGTAAATATTAGGGATTGACCGGAAAGAGATTTTCCACCGGAAACCGGAACCGAGTATTTGGATGAACTATTTGCCAGAAACGAACCGGAAACGAACCGGTACCATTTGTTCCATATGCGAAGCTTCACATTTTCAAATTTTCATGTAATAAAAAATTATCGAAATAAATTTGTGTACATGTAATAACTGACTGATACAAATTTCGAATCAGTTAATAGTTAATACATTTCAAGAAAATGGAATTGAATTCAATGGATGTTTAATTGTTTTAAGGCTGAACATTAATAATTTTATATACATAAGTTTATTAAATAAATTCTGAAAGAAACAAATTTTTTGCAACTATTTGCGTGTACAATATTTGCCGAGGCGAATACTTCCGGAAACGGGATTTCCGGCCGAACAGAGTATCCGAAACGGTTTCCGGTCAATCCCTAGTAAATATGTTGGGCTGGCAGATCCAGTGAAACTCTTCAACTAATTTTTAACTTGAAACTGTTCAACTAATTTAGTTCTATACGGTGCCCTAAATTAGAATCCGGTTTCTCCATTTTTATTTCATCGTCATCATCATCAGTTCCTGACGCCAGCCATTTGGCGGCGATGGGTACAAATAAATGATCTCCATTGTCCTCGGTCATTTGTCAAGTCTAATGCCCCTCTTAACGTTAGTCCAAGTGATGTTATGTCCTCAGTTATATTATCTATCCAGCGTAGTCTTGGTCTGCCTTTGTGTCTTTTCCCTTCGAATCTTGCATGTAGTGCACTGTGTGGGATTCGTTCAACTGGCATTCTCTCTACATGTCCAAACCAACGGAGTCTTTGTTGAACGACTTTGTCTAGCAGAGTTGTTTTGATGCCTAAGGATTGTCTTATGTTTTTGTTTCTTATTTTCTGTAGTCTTGAAATCCCTGCGATCTTCCTCAGCCAGCTCATTTCTGCTGTAAGAATTCTTCTCTCATCTTGTTTTCGCATTGTCCAACATTTTTATTTACAGTCAAGCAACTCTTCATTCTATTATTTTAAACTTGTGTTTTGTACCATGTTGCGGTGTGACAATGTGTGGAGATAATAAACGAATAATAATAATAATAATAATAATAATAATAATAATAATAATAATAATAATAATAATAATAATAATAATAATAATAATAATAATCTCCAGTGGGTCAATTCTAACTGGGACAATTTCAGCTTCTGGCAAAAACAGCAGTTGTAATGATGATGACAAATAACTACAACAACCAAAATAACTGAAGCAACAATAGTAACAACAAACACAAAAGCAATTAACAACAGCAACAACAACCACAACAGCAACAAGGTCTACAACAAATCATTACCAATTCTGAGAGAAAATACTGAAGCCAATCCATGGTGCAATATAGACAGCTTACATCAGCACACAATACAATCTGCCCAAGCAACAGTGTTCATCTACCTACATATTGCATTGAAAACATACACAGTCACACACACACGTTCACAAAGAGGACAGGTTACCTGTATTAGCCATCAGACGTGACAGGATAGCAGCCATAACACAGATACAATAAAAGTATTATGATAACTCCCTGATAACCCTCTGCATGACTGATATTTTCAGTCCTTTATGTTCTGACTCTGTGGGTTTTGGTCCATATCACCCCTTAAGGGTAAACACGTTACATAACAGCCACTGAAGATACAGTTAAACGTTAAAGTGTACCCATGATACTTGTTTAGAAATGAAGTCTGAACAAGCCTGTGTCATTTAATTGTTTGTATATGCTTGCACTTATTAAATATAACAGGTGAAATGTATGTTGTGGCATACATCTCTTGGTCTCATCAAATTGACTTTCTACATTCTCAACTTTTAAATAAATATATGTTACTGATAAATATAATATATATAAATATACATTACTAATATGGTATTTCTTCAGTCATTATTAGGTCACATTTTAAACTATGCAGTTAGGCTACTGTCTTTATAATTGCTGGCTTGGTAGGTAAACCATTGTTTCTGAATGCATGATGGCTTCTCTCAAAACCCACTTCACAATCTGGGTGGTAGGTCAATCTCCAACAGTCATTGATATCATGGAGCAGTAGTCAAACTTTGAACACATGTAGTTATGTCTTAGTTCACAGTTATGTCCGAGATGGACAGATGGCGAAGACGTGGCATTACCACTTAGCTCAGCGGTTTCAAACTTTATTTTTATTGTACAACCAGGTAATGAAAATTGAATGTTGGCATACCACCAGCAAAGGTCAGATCAAAAACAACAGACGAGTGCCATGTCCCCTTGCAATAAAAATTTAAAAATTAATATTTAATTTTAAGAATGTAATCTTTGCAAATTTTTCACGTACCACTTAGCGACACTAGTGGTACATGTACCACCGTTTGAAAACCGCTGATGTAGGTGTAAAGACTTCAAATTATCTCCAAACATTTTGTGTGGCACCAGCGAGCGGGCCACCCCAATAAGTAACATTTTTCTACCAGCCTTTATCAGAAGCTGGTGAAAGCCCTGGTCTAGTTGACCCAGTATTACTCAAAATAGCTGCTGGTATCGCTTTCAGTATCACTTGAAAAAGTCTACAGATTGCTAGTATCATTCATCCTGCTACCCATAAATGCTTGAAGCCTTTCAAAATTAACTCTTCACCGGCCGACTCTCCCAATGGCTGAAAATCATTTATAAGTCAAAATTTAGTCTTCATTCGTCACATCTTGGTCATAAACCTGATCATAAAACAAAACAGACTAGCTACTGTCAAGTATCAACTGTCTCACACGTGTATAAATTACCAATCAAAATATTATACCAAATTTATCACCCTCATTAATGGTGTAAATATTAAACAGCTAGTTTCCTATGGTTCTGTGTCTGTAGCCTGTGCAGAAAGTTTGTCAATGTTGCAATATTGTGCCTGTGGCATAAAAAGGGTTAAAAGCAGGTCAGTAAGCAAGGCATATCATATGCATGTAGATAAATAATTAGTCATGTATCAGTAATTATCACTAGTTTGTCATGCTAGGCAGTCATTAGATTTCCTTGAATCAATTTGCCACTAACCAAAATGACATGCACTGACAATAATCAGCAACACATCTATTTCCATTAGACAGCTGGAAAAGAGGAAAGATACCAAAGAACCCCAAATCCCAGTCACATTATCGCATGACTGGACCTCTGAAGGGGAATGTTTGCCTTAAACAACAACAATTACCGACGGTTTGTGATTGATCGGCAGTTAAAAGCAATTTCTATCCAGCAAGAGTCTCGCAGACGCCTTCAATAATGCATGGACCGGTACGGTCCAGTGAGCAATCAATATTTATCTAAGAATTGCCTGTCATTTAATCAGGAATTTATTCTCAATAATAAAAACAAAGTACCAAACGAGAAATAAACCCAGTCACACAAAACCAGGTTTCTTGTGTTCAGGAATTATTGCATGGATGGATTCAGCCGTAAGGCACTGGATGACAGAATGAGGAAAGAAGCATCCAATCAATTCGGTACAAGAAACATTCCAAGACCAAAGACATCGACATGACAATTCAAACAACAGAAGGTCATAACCCTATAAAATCTACTGAATACAGTAGAAGCCAGGGTCTTAAAGCCCAAACCAGCAGAAAGACTTGTCTTATCGACTCTGCTGGCTTCTGTTGAGCCAATATTTAAAGCCTCTAAAGATCAGTGTACTGGTACAGAGATTGTGTAACAAAGTCATATCATCCACAAATATTTGACAGTCCAGATATTTAACCGTCAAGAACCACAGTTCACATATAGGTACACAGAGAGGCACTTAGCCATTGGCAACCTAAACAGTATTTCAACATTATGACACGAACACATATAAGGACACAGAGTCTGGCTTTCACCTTCACTCGGTTAATATACCTTACACAGAATCACTCATGACTGTTTTGTTGAACAAAACATCCAAAACCATTTTAAAAGTTAGAGAGTCTGGACAAAAACTTCTGTAGACGATTGATTCCCAAATAAACAGAAGACTTCAGAATCACAGCAAAAGCACTTCTGAAAATAAAGCACTGGCTAAATGGAAACTTTCTTCTCAACAGTATGGCATCATACAAACTGCCGACAGTAAGATAGTGCAGTATTGCTGAAATCTTTTTTCTATCACCATTAACGCCACATTCAGAGAAAGTTTTCCAGAAAGTAGCAACACCTAGGACTGCCGCTTACACACCCATACGTCTTCAGTCCAAGTGCAATTATACTAGATACAGACTCAGAACGAACATCCTGCCACAGAAGAAAACCATGAAATAGTCTGGATCTGGCAAAATAGTTAGTCAGGAAAACACCTGGAATTCATGCACAAACAGCTGGTGCAAAAGACCGGGTCAGACAAATTTATGCAGAAAACATTTCCACACACAGTGTTTACACTCCGTTATCAGAAGGATGTCTTGATGCTTAATTGTCAAGAAATGTTCAGCAATGTCTACATCATCAAACATATTTTTCATACAAAAGTCGATAACTACTTCAAACTCAGCATGGGTGCCACTCTAACTGTATAGGTGCATGCAGAGGTGTCTCTCTGTGGAGAATCTAGATCCAAATACTTAGACTTCCATGGTCCATCATCTGTCTGTGTGTGCACAAGCATCATCAACACTATCAGAACAAAATTGGCCACAGGATAATTGCCACTTCTTAGTCTGTGTGTGATCAACCCCAATTATGAGTACTTCTCTTATCACTCAGAAACAGTCACCAAGTTAGCACACCTTACAAATAACTGCCCTCTTGTGGGTTTTTATGGCATGCATGGACATTTATATTCGCATGCATATATTCACAGTTTTTGTCAGACTATCTAGTAGCTAATACGAACCAAACTAAAGTTCTTGGGTGTGGTTCTCCCATATCTCTTCTGCCTAGCATTCATATTTATTTCCTATAAGACAGAATCTAGCAGCACCCTAAGTTCATGCATTACGTGCCACTCTTCATTCTCCGCTGTCATTGGAATTGTTGCCCGTTACCATACTTTTACTTGCACCAACTAGACTTATTTGCACTGTCTAGCTAATGAATATATAGTGCGGGTCTTTTACCATTCAGCCAATGGTAGAATACAAACACAATTGTAATGCCTTACTTACAATGCTCAGAAGTGCATAATGAATCCATGCAACAGGAAGAATTCAGAACAGTAGTCAGACTGGAAGAGGTACGTTTTCAGTCCAGAGTGAAAGAAAGTCTCAGCAGAACAGTTGCGAACATAAGGCGGTAGTAAGTTCCAGATGGATAAACGTGCAACTGTGAATGAACGCCGGCCAAACCCAAGACGTGTACTAGGAATAACATACTTTCCAGGAGATGCTGATCGAAGAGAGGAGCAGCCTTTGACTGAGTTGCAGGGTGTTACCATAGTAACACGAAAGATGGCAGATGATTTGCACGTGCTGTGTACATGAAGACTGGCAGCTTGAAGCAGATAGGCTGAGATGCAGGAAGCCATTAAACGAACAGCAAGTGTGATATGGTCTCAGTAGGAGAATCCAAGACATAGTCTGGCAGCCTGCTGCATTATTCTAGTTAGAGAAAGAAGTGCTTAATGCTCAGGAAGACCAGAGTATATAGAGCTGCAGTAGTCAAGTCTTGTCTGAATAAAGCTATTAGGCGGCCTGGTTCAGATCATCTGTATTTCTCTGGAAGTTAATACAGATGCCCCAAACACACCGTCTCCCAAATGAATAACCTACAGCAAAGTCTGTTATGATATTTAATGCAAGTTTATTCTTACTTTCAAACAAATTGCACCACACAGTTTGTAACCTGAAAACCCAGACTCACTGTAGTCTTCAATCAGGAGATCAGACTCACTCTCCTCTCTACCTGTCTGTCTGTTTCCTATCTGTCTGTCCCTGCTTAATGCTCCATCTCACCCCTCTCGCTATCCAACAGGTTTAACTTATTATGCTTTGTTCTGACTGACCTCTATCCAACTCCTCCCTCACCTGCTTCTAATATTCCGTCCTGCTGCATCTGCTGAGCCATCATCAGTCCAAGTGACCAGGGTTAAGATCTAAGGTTCTACACACACACTAGGCAGCTCTAAACCTACCAAGATCCTGCTCTGCACCCCACAGATCAGACACACTGTAGACATGCTCTGGCTACCTGAAATGAACCAAAAGGTCGGATATGTCAGCCAAAGAACTACCTGAACAAGACATAATACATGATAACTCTATCCAGCTTAGATTCTAATTATGGCCAAGAACAAAATACGGTGATACTCTGATAGAGTTTCTTACCTCACCTGGTGAGGTTCATCAGTTGCCACTGCAGAAGAATTGCACTTTCTTTTAACCTCCCCTGTTTTTAGTTAATTAATAGGATGAATCATTCTGGATATGAATGGGGTTTAAAACAAGACATGGCACTTTGGCTTAAGTAAAACCAGACGGCACAAGACTTGCCAGTTTTCAGCTGTTGCTCTGAAGACATTGTAAATAAAGCTCTGTGACAGGAGTGAAGTTGACTTCTTTATGGATAATCTAGAAAGGAATGTGTTATCTGCTGCTGTCTCAATAAACCAATGACCATAAAAGTTCTATTAAAGTGACCACACATAAAAATGGCTAAACTACATACTAATAAACTTCTGTGCCTAAATCACAGATTTGAAAAGGAAAATTATTGCTATCTGTGGACACTAAAATTTATACCTAAGACCGACCTAGGAGGCCAGTCATACCTAGCTTCATAGGGCGTAACAAAAATAACTCACATGCAGAAAATACCCCACTTGCACCTAAATCTCTGGCACAAATCATAAAACCAAACACATTTAGACAAACACTGGACTGAAGGTGCTCAAGACCTATGAACCAAGGCCGAGTAACTAGAGATTAAATCCCCATCCCATTCAGTATAATCTAAAATTGGTTGAAAATGTCAGCAGATAAATGTAGAGCTCTTCCACTCTGCTTATGGTTCCTAATGCTCTCTGTTGCTAGGCTTCAAAAGCACTGATGAACCCATGCATTATCAAACTACGGTTGTATCAGCATATTGAATTGCATCATAAAGCATTGTACAGATAGCCACAGTTGATGTAAAATAAGTCATAAACAGTTATACAACCAAAACCAGATGGAAATCCTCTATTCAATATTCCACAATTCCAATAAATTATTTGTCTGCATGGTGCTATTCAAACTCAGCAAAATCTGGTTTAAATTAAAAAATAATTTTGTTTAAACACAGAATGAAAGAAATGCATTGTTTCTTGTCAACGCCATAATTGAAACAAGCACTGCAAAGATACTGCACTGAAAGCACGTCTTTTATAAAGATAAACAGTAAGTTAACTACTGCACAAGGAACAACAGATCTTGGATATTACTCAATTTACAACATCCAACTTTTACTCCTCAGGAAACTCAAATGAAGACAAAACTTTGAAAGCCAGGAGCAGAATGGTTCTTGGGTACTTCAGAAAAACTTCAAAAGAGCATTGTTCTGTAATCAAATCCAGTTCTGATTTCTTTAGGACAACTGAACTCAGACTGCCATAAATTTCTAGCAGTGAACAAGGCAACAGCCTCTCTATTATTATCAGAGGCTCGGCTTACTGTTACATGCCCGGAAAGATAAAGAGTTGGCCACATAGCTTGTTGTACGCAAGTCGGGAATCTAACTAATTCGACATGACACTTAACACAGTATTACCATTATATTCACCTCTGGCATCAATCTTCTCTTATGCTGTGCTGTAACAGTATGAACATTCAGACAAGAGAAACTGTGTCTACAGCTGACAGCTTAGCTTTCTAGCCCTACAGCCACAACTAATATAAAGCTGAAAACCAATTGGGAAAGAAGTCTAATCACAAATGTTCAAGCCCAGAATTACAGGAAGCAATTATCATGTTCCCTTACCCTTAAAGAGGCTCTAGCAACAAACATAAAAGCTCTTTATGGCATCCACTATACACGCATCGGCTTCAACTTACTTACTCACTTACTTTCAGCAGGCTTACCAACTACAGCCACAGCACTTTTCAGTTTCACTTGAAGCAATCATTGACTGATACCGTCTGCACTTGCCAGCACTACAGAAGTCATAGGATTAGATTAGATTAGGAGCAGTATCAGCAAAACATAATATAAGAACAATAGCAACAACAGCAAATTAAGAACAACTGTTGCAGCAACAATAACAACAGCACTTGCAGCATTAAACAGGATTTTTTAAAAAAACAGTGGAGTAGAGAAATTTCCATTATTCCTAAAGTCTAGTTAATAATAATTAATATGAAAGACACAAAAATTACTATAAAATTTCATGTGGACCCCTGGCATGCAGACATTAGAAGACAATGCATGACTGAGCCAAACGAATAAATATCGTAGCACATATAATGATTAACATCCATAAATAAATGTAGATAAACAGAAACCACAGTTCATGAATTCAGGACTTGACAACAAACGAAGCGCAATCGAAACTGTTTCCCTACACACACTCTGTGGCATTTTCACAATTCCCCTTAACACACAATATTTAAGCGAAATACATTGCAAATAATTACCCCATGAATGGAAATATGCTCTCTCCAAATCTATTATACACAAATGTATTATGCACAATGATACAATAAAATCTTTCACATAAATATTGTAATCAATACAGCGTGTACTCTCTACACGCTTCCGGTTCACGTGTCATTCTGCCTAATGCAAAATGTTGCTATGTACCCCAAAGCTACTAACTTAACATTCCATACTGGTTAAGCGCCTTAAAAGAACTGCAGTGTGATGCTAATTATTAACTCTTTAGCATTATTCCTTTTAACATGTGGCCTGGTTTATACGTCATATCATAAGAAGTGCCCCCCATGCCTTCATGTTAACGAGTCCACATTGTATATTACATATATTGAAAGGTGCATAAAGGTGCTATAAAACGTCCATAAACATACATGCATATAAAACAAACCCCTGGAGCACATATCATACAGCTACAGAAATGCTACATACACCAAGTGCACTGAAGACAGGACCTCAGTGCAGCAGGGCTGTCCAGTCTAGAAGGGAAGCCACCTAACACCACAGGTATGGCCTGGCCGATCTGCCCTGGGTGCAGCCACAAAATCTGGATAAACATTAACCCGCCAGCGGAAGAGCAAGAACTGGTCTTCTGGCATCTTATGCAACACCGGTTCTGAAACAGCAGCAGCAGCAGCAGCAGCATACTGGATGATGAGAAAGGAGGCAGTCTTAGGAAGACTCCAGACACAGCCAACTATCAACAGAAACCATGGAACAGACCACGATAGTGCTCAGCAATGCTGTAAGGGAAATAAACTTTACCCTTATATAGATCTGGGCCATATTTTCCACGCCCTGCATTCTCATATTTCACTCATCAGTGTTATAACTGTCTTTATCTCATGTCTAGAGACTGTAAGTTTGAATCAGAAGCTGCAAGGGAAAAGACAATTCAGCCTCGTGTCTTAAGACCCATAATTCGACACGGACTGAGACATCAGACAAAAAGTTTCAACATATAAACAGGCAAACAGCTTATTCAGGAAAACAGTCCTACACCTAGCTACTCCAGCAATAACAGGGACATAAATTAATATACACAAACGTGTCTTCACACTACACATAAGAGACATCCACAGAACATCAAATATGGTTACCAAAATGAACTAAATTGACAATATCCTGTAATAAACTAATTGCAGGATCACACAATTTATCGTCTAAACACACTGTGCATATCATATATTATGTACTTATATATCTATACCTTACGGACTGATCGTCTGGATATTGACCTGATCACAGCTTGGTGCTGGTGTGCCATAGGTTGATACCCTGAAGTTACTAATTATTATTATTAAATTATATTATGTTACCTACATCTATAGATAAGAGCTCTTCTGATAAAAAAAATTACCTAGCAAATGCAATACAGGATTATACCAGTACAATTATGATTAGCATTCCGTTTCAAGTGTGTCTGTCATCCTACTTGAGCCCACCATAATTAGTATGTCTCAGGCATGCAAATAGACTCTTGGAGTCTAGAGCAAGCAGTTACCACCAGCTACAATGCAACAGCCTAGCTTGCCAAGGTGGCCACCATGTTAGTTCAGTGCAACCTAGCATCCATATTAAACTTTCACAGAGGACAAATTTCTCTCAGTCAAGCCTAGTACTGTAATGATGAAGATAACACACTTCTAGCAGAAACTTGTATTAACTTTATTTAACTTGTTAGTATCAGAAGTTATTATTAACGTTCAGACCATTATCGTGAGAAACAGGAATTCATTTTTAAAACTGTACTATGATTGCTACAATTTAGCTTAAGTTTGTTAACAAACTGCATCTCTAAAATGAAAAACACATGTTGTATTTACATGGCAGTTCTGTACTTCAGTCAGCATTTATACACAGTTCAATGCCCCAAACACTAGTGCTACATAAACCATGTTCTATCTGACTGCAGTGCTACATAAACCATGATCTGGCTGCCTTTTGTCTCTTAGTAGTGGCAGTACAAAAGGCAGCATGCAACACTTAACAGTTTGGACTCTGGCCAGACTGCTGGTTTAACTCCAAGCTCTGGTATCGGTCTGACTGACATATTAAAACGTAGGTTGTAAGCAAAACACTGCAGCATCATAGTCAATGACCAAACATGATTCAAGCAATTTAGACGAAACCCAGTAACCATTTAATACTTTATTACCATATTACCAATCCAATTTTCTGATGCAACAGCAAAGCTTTAGTCATCAGATTGACATTATATAAGCTCCCGAATTTCAAAGACAAGAACTGCACGAAATATTTGGACAAGTTTAGGTGATTGTTATTCACAATGATTGCACAAATACATATTTGAAATTATCATCATTTGGTCCCATTCAACTCCACCCTAGTTAAGTGCAAACTAACCTCAAGTACCACAACTTTTTGCTATATCAAATTAAACCAGATGAATGGCAAGTAATGCAATTTCCATTACTTCTACGCCAAGAATTCAAATCTTGATGTATCATGCGAAAATTGTATCTCTATGGATACATAAACCATGTACGTGAAACCCTGGTATGTGAAATTGACAACTCTTTTTGCGAGCCACATAACCCATAAACAAAAGCTGTCCAGCTGTTGGATTGCCATTTTAGCACTTCAGATGAATATCCTTCAACCCTCCCCCTCCCCAGACCATACCTCTGAGCACTACTGTAGATAAAGTATCTTAAATTACGATCAAATTACCTTGGGTTGCATAACATACATAGGCACCAATGTTGCGAGGCCTGTGAGTGCCCAGCACTACCAGAAATAGGCCATGCGAGGCCCACGTGTGTCTGGGCACCACCACAAATCAGTCAGCAAGGAGCGATTTTTAAGAGATTATTTTTCTATTGACACTGTTTATCTATAAAATAATATAATGTCTTTGTTATATTTTAATCTCAATTAACTTTTTGCCAGTGACTACATGTACTGCAGAACGCAGTTTATCATCCTTGCATCAGCCGAAGAATTATCTAAGGTCGAACATTTCTCAAAAATGATTGACACACTTTACTATACTACACTGTCACAGGGAAGACATGCTAGCTTATCGCTTGAAAAAATCTGCAACGATTTCATCTCCTGCAACAGCCTGTGCAATGTTTTAAATTACCAGACAGCCTGAGAGAGAAGTCGTTTAGTTGTGAATCATTGTAACATATAAAGACATTAAACAAAAGAATGAAGAATTGATACTGGAGAGAACCATGGTATTTTGTACCACTGTAACATTCCATTGGAATTTTGGAAAGAAGACATTTCAATAATAATTTAAATTATTGACTTGTTTCAAGTCATATCTTTTTGAACTTGTTCTGTTTTTCTCAGTGTTCTCTAGGCCTATCTATCTACAGTCTTAAATTCGGATTATGAAATAATTCTGACAAAATTGTTTGTTTGATTTCGTGTGTGCGAAATTTGACTTAGCTGACCTAATTAGGTGATGGATATATACTAAATTATAATTATCCTAGTCTCATATATAGTTCTTTCTGTAGGTTGCCAGATTGCAGATTCTACTGTCAAAGGGATAATTTAAAAAACTCTGTCCTAACCAAATTCAACAAAGCAAGAGTTCTATAGAAAATCCCAAAAAAGGTCAAAAAAACTTTTTCACGCATAATTACTAAGACTCTGTTTGGGCACTCAGTCCTTTGGTAAACTTGGCACATATGGTAACATAAACATATTCATTCAACCATAACAATAAAGGCAAGATGAGGTAGAACTGCTATCAATCACACTGACCATTACAGAGAGCCTCCAGTGGCACCATTGGGTTTTTATGTATTTTTGGTGCTTAAACATAAATAAGCAAGACAATTTTTTAAAGTGATGGCCTTTTAGTAACCACAACCATACCAGAAGTCAAGAATTAGTTACGAACAAGATTCCAACTTACTTGTCATACTCCAAGTTATCCTTTTCACATCGTTCGTCTTCTAAATTCTTCCAACCTTTTCCATGTTTGCAAGTCGTTAGTAAAACTATGTCCTGCCCATTGTTTATGTGATAAAGCGAGTTTCTCGTTTCAGACCCAATCCCTGTCAAGTAACGTTTTCCCTTGAAAACCAGCATATACTTGCGAACAGGAGGCACATTATTAGTCGTCAGAAAACCTGGTTCACCACCCCGGTAGCTATGTTCCTTATGAAACAGCGGAAACGATATGTCAAACTGCGGTCGGTAATGCAGCTCCGAGATGCTGGCTTTTGCCAACATAGCTTTACCTATGTCAAATCCAAGGCCGTTCTCGTCGTAATCAGGCCAGGTTCCAGAATAGAGGTTAAAGACAACATGGTTGACTCCACCACGCCACCATTTCAAGCTATCTATTTGACTCTGGATGTTCTGAACAAATTCTACGCTTAATTTATCTCTATCTAACGTATCGATTGAAAGAACAAATATACATGCATGGCTCGGATCAGAAGTATAATAGCGTGACGTCCGTAGGGCTTTTAGAATTTCGCTGTACTTCTCCGAAATTTTCTCCGAGACCGGATATACGTAAACCTTGAAGCCTTCCTTACAGAGCGAAAAGTTGAAGCAGTTGGACATACGACAGTCGTGGTAATGACTGATCTGCTGTTTTGCGTGTCTTCGGTTCTTTGGCGATACAAACATGTCGTGCTCATCGGCGTCCTCGCCCAGCCCGATATACACCCGGCCATGGCTGACAGATGCGGCGTCTTCTCGGGGGTGGATATGGCCGCCCGAGGACGGCCCCTCGCCAGACCCCCTATAGGAAACTAGGTAGATCAAGACGAGAGAAACTCCGAGGATCAGCGTCAAACAGTACCGTCGTCTACAGTTCATCGATATGACCGGAAGGGCATTTATGCTATTCTGTAGGCGCCCGACTCAGATTCCTCTTAAATCCTCCGCTGATACCTGAACCTCCATCCACCACTCGACATCGAACTCGCAAACCGGACGTATAATTACTGAAACCGGATGTAGAATTATAAGCATTTAATCTAACAACTCACGACGTCTATGTTTGGAAAAGCTAAGAGGCTTGGTACCAGACTACAGCAGGTCGGATGATTTAGAATTCAGAAATATAGAGCCAACAGCTGTTCTTCAAAGTCAGTATGTAGACTAGACCTTAAAATGTACAAAATAAATAAGATTTGACATTTAATGCGTCTGCAACGCCTAATCTTAGCACTCGTCAAACTTATGACGCATAAAAGGTCATAGTTTTAATATTATATGAAATGCTGTATTCAAATTGTAAGAAGAAGAAGAAGAAGAAGAAGAAGAAGAAGAAGAAGAAGAAGAAGAAGAAGAAGAAGAAGAAGAAGAAGAGCAGTCCAGTAAGCTAGCCTGAATGGCAGCCATGGGTGGATAGCAGAGCTGCAAAAGTGCAAAAAACCAAGTCTTTTCAAGATAAAAAGTTGCTTCATTTGTTTTTTGGGTTTTTTTTGGCTTAATTTGGCTTTTATAGTTTTTGTTATTTTTGTTTTTTGTTTTAAGATTCTCGGAATTTGGATCGTAGAAATCATTTTT